>JAPMUY010004118.1:97500-115000 GCA_026901105.3 Galaxias olidus | reverse complement strand
GTATGCTTTTACTCACAAATGTAAACATTACACGTAAATATACACATACATTACAATTTAATACCACAATAAACTAAATAAGTGTGGTTTTAGTAATCTTTTTCTCTATCTCACAGACCAACACACACACACACACACACAGACTGTGTTGTACTATACCCCCTCTCACACACACACACACACACACACACACACACACACACACACACACACACACTCTATATATACCCCCTCTCACACACACACACACACACACACACACACACACACACACACACACACACACACACACACACACACACACACACACACACACACACACACTCACACACACACACACACACACAGTATTGCACTATACCACACACAAACCCCTTCCCCCCTCCTGTCCAAACCTCTCCGGATGCCTGCATCGCTGAAGCAGTTGTCATCCTGGAAACCCTGGGAGTATTCTGGTGGTGGGGCCTCTCCGTCACGCTGCCCCCCCAGGCTGTGCTCGTAGGGACCAGGGGGGGTCACCACCGCGATGCCGCCCTGCCCCACCTGGTAGCCCATCCCTGGGCTCGGCCCCGGACCGTAGTCCTGGGGGTTGTAAGGTGGAGGATGAGGGACGGGGTCGACGGGGTTGCTGGCGTTGTTCTTGCTGTAATCCATGGTATCTGACAGACTGACAGTGGGAGCTGGAGTTTGGTGCTCAGTATTTATCAGTCTGTACCTGAGTCATCCAGAATGTTCCAGACTGTATCAGGACCATAAATATCATCACTGTCTCATCACCAACGGAAAATTATCATTGTGAAATATTGATTATGCTACCAGGTTACTTTACACTATTGGACAATAGTGAACAATCTGGATGACAGAAACACACCAACACCTCCAGGCTTAACGGTCAAAATGTATACAGCGATTCTATGAGATCTTCGCAATTTGGTTAATCTAATAAAATGACGTTACACCTCTAAAATAAGGACATCACACTATGATCAACATTGGTGTAGCAGTAGCAAGCTTTCCACTAGCCAAAGTGTTCACTTCCCTGTAGCGACCGCTATTGATCTGTGTGAACAAGGCCTGCCCTGGATACCGCACAGAGCTGAACTTACCGGTAACATTTCTCCACTGAAAGCCATAGATTCATCTATTTTAAAGTAGCATCATACGTGATGACCCTCAGTCTTTCCTCTGTATCGATATTGGGGAGAATGTAAGATATAAACGGTCTTACCTTCAGCGAGAGTGGAACGCTAAAAGCCCCAAGCCCTGCCCCTCCTCCTACAAGCCTGCCCTCCTGGTGAAAGTCCAACAGGTCAGCGTTTCCCAGCCGGTGGGCCGTGCACTCTGGTGTGTCGTCAGACGTCGTCAGGTGGGCCCTGGAACACTGGGAACGTCACTGGGAACGTTATTGGGAAAGATAAACACATCTTTTGGGGAAGATCAAGATGAACAAACCTTTTGTATTAAGTTTAAGTGTTTGTTTTACATCTGGGCTGCAAAATAAACACGTTTATTATGTAAGTGTGCCGTGGGTTGAAAAAGGTTTGGAAACGCTGCAATAGATATCAACACACACTCTCTCTCTCTCTCCCTCTCTCTCTGTATCTCTGCCTCTCTGTCTCTCTCTCTCATTCTCCCTCTCTCTCTCTGTATCTCTGCCTTTCTCTCTCTCTCTCCCTCTCTCTCTCATTCTCCCTCTCTCTCTCTGTATCTCTGCCTCTCTCTCTCTCTCTCTCTCTCTCTCTCTGTGTATCTGCCTCTCTCTCATTCTCCCTCTCTCTCTTTGTATCTCTGCCTTTCTCTCTTTCTCTCTCTCTCTCTCTCTCTCTCTCTCTCTCTCTCTCTCTCTCTCTCTCTCTCTCTCTCTCTCTCGCCGTACAGATGAGGGTATGTCATCTGAGCTCCACCTAGTATCATAGTTCAGAGCTGTAATCTCCTCTGATAGGGTGTGACCGTGTCCATTAGTGGGGCTGATGGCAGGAATGAAGGGGAGACGTTTATGGAGTTCACGCTGGCTTGGGGCAAAGGTCACACCAACGTGCCAGAGGGTTAGGCTCATACCAGCCACACAGTAGTAAAGCCCATAGCAGGCTGAATCTGGTGCCTAGAGGTTCATATCAAATCAAATCAAATCAAATCAATTTGATTTGGATTGCACACTTTACACACAAAGGTAATTCAATGTGCTTCACACAAGACAAGCAGAGACGTACAATGAAGAGAACAAAAGACCATTAAAAGAAACAGGAAATTAAATAATAATTGAAAATAAAATTGCATGTAGATGGTAGAGGTTTGGTACAATGCCAAAAGTCACGATTCCTCAACATCTCTTTAAACATTGTAAGCACAATCAAGCCCCAACCCCTAACCCCTAAACCCTAACATCTAAACCCTAAACCCTGAACCCTAACATCTAAACCACAACCCTTAAACCCTAACATCTAAACCCTAACACCTAACCCTAAACCTAACCCCTAAACCCTAAACCCTAACCCCTAAACCTAAACCTAACCCCTAAACCCTAAACCCTAACCCAAAATCTAACCCCGAAACCCTAACCCCTAAACCCTAACCATTCTAAAACGAGACGATGTTGAATGAGTAATCAAAACAAATGTGCTACTGTGGTTCCTCCCGTGAGCAGCTCCATTTAGACATGCCGTTATTCTGTCCAGCCCACGGTCTCCTTACACAACCTCTAGGGGGCGCTCCAATATCTAAATATCTGTGTTTCCGGTTCAGGGAGAATGAGCCAGCAAACAATAAATTACAGGCAACCTGACACCAATTCAATCATCCGTGTCCTAACATTCATTCCAATTAAAGTTACATTGTCATTAAATCTTAATTAAATAGTTGGTTGGATTCAATTCAAATCATTTAGCTTAATTGGTAGAGAGCTGAGCTGAAATGCAAACTCAGCCGACACATCCACTTTTCCTCAGTTGCTCGAAGAAAAAGCACTGGCACTTACGGATTTTTTTTGAAGGACCACCTCTGAACATACATTAAATGAACAAACATACATTAAACATACAAACATGCATTCTATATTTAGAAAACGTTGCATAATTCACTGTGGTTTTGAACTAAATCAATGTCAGGAGGTAAAACATTCGACTTATTATTCATATAACAAACTGACACTTGATGGCACTAGCCCTCTGCTTTGCTCCGCATACCTACATATTAATTCATAATATTTCAGTGCTTATATATAATAAGATATAAGACATATACATGGGCATCAAGCCATCTATAATCCAGAAGGTCTTAGAGCCGGGACTAAGTAGTCACTGAGCACACACACACACACACACACACACACACACACACACACACACACACACACACACACACACACACACACACACACACACACACACACACACACACACACACACACACACACACACACAGAGCCAGTCAGCACTCTGCTTACTGAGCAGATCTCAAAACACACACACACACACACACACACACACACACAAACACAGAGCCAGTCATCATTGTAGTCACTGAGTAGACCTCAACACACACACACATGCCTATAGTATTAAATGTAGAAATGACTTCCATAGTGCTGGTAATGTAAGACAGGAACTCTATAGTACTATTAGTGACAGATAGAAGTCGCATAGCACTATTAAGGGTCAAAGGATTTCCATAGTGCTGGTAATATAAGACAGGAACTCTATAGTACTATTAGTGACAGATAGAAGTCAGCACTATTAAGTCAAAGGATTTCCATAGTGCTGGTAATATAAGACAGGAACTCTATAGTACTATTAGTGACAGATAGAACTCACTATTAAGGGTCAAAGGATTTCCACAGTGCTAATATAAGACAGGAACTCTATAGTACTATTAGTGACAGATAGAAGTCGCATAGCACTATTAAGGGTCAAAGGATTTCCACAGTGCTGTTACAGTGACGTAGACTAAGCCACAACTCACTAAGACGGAGAGAGAGAGAGAGAGAGAGAGAGAGAGAGAGAGAGAAAGGAGCTGGACAGTTATGTCAGACAGGAGAGCGGGTTTCGGTCTGGGGCTCCACTCTTCTTTTTTTTCTTCCAGGAAGAGAAGATGAGAGGAAGTATTGAAAAGGAGGGAAAAGGATTTCCTGAAAGCTGTGACAGCCGTGCCATAACTGACACGGACATTTCTGCCACGCTCTGCTGAGGTGCCAGGGGCTGTGTGTGTGTGTGTGTGTGTGTGTGTGTGTGTGTGTGTGTGTGTGTGTGTGTGCGTGTGTGTTGTGTGTGTTGTGTGGTGTGTGTGTGTGTGTGTGTGTGTGGGAGAGGTGGGGGCAATTTAGGATTTGGCAGAGGGTACAGTTCCATCCAACAGTCCAAAAAAATAAATAAACGTATCCATTAAATTTGACATGAAATGGAAATATTTGAGGAAACCCCCAACCCACCCCCCGAAAAAAAATAATAATTTCAAATCACTACTCTCAAAGAGATAGTTTCCGAACTGTCTGTTTATGTTTTAGATTTTTGATTTTTAAATTGGCTTTAAAGATAAGCAAGCACTTCAAATCCATCTAAAGATGATGGATAAAGATAGATAAAGATAAAAGTTTTTTTCCCCCTTTCTGTTGCCTATTGGAGTTTTTTTTTTTTATTGACCAAAGAGGAACTTTCCAAACTGGCAGACCTTTCTTTCTTTCATCAGAGCAGGTTGCTTTCATCCAATCGCTATTTTTCACCAGGCCTCCTTCACAGCACTGCTGCAGTTTTACAACATTTAGCGGTTATATAATAAGACGGTGTTCGGTCTCTCAAAGCGGATCTATAAGCGCCTACAGCCACTTAACGCTGCTAACAGGCTGGCAGTGCCAGACTGAACTTCAGCCCGTTGAAGGTGTAAAAATTACACAGAACAGCCATATCTTCATAAACTAATGTATTTCAATACTATAAATAATCATTCGTTTTTTTGATCAGTTAGTGAATATCTTTCTCCTGTTTTTTTGCACCATGTTACTGAGGTAAGTGTCAACTGTCAAACGTAAAGCGAAATCAGCGCGCCATCACTGCCGCTCGCGAATAAGCTAGCCAATCAACGACGACGTCATGTCAATTCTACTTTTTCAAACTGTTTGTGTGAACAGACGTCATGCACCCCACTAGTTATACAACATATGGGACAACATATATCATAAATGGAGTGGCCAATAATAAAATGTACTAATAAATAA
Organism: Galaxias olidus; assembly: GCA_026901105.3. Lineage (NCBI taxonomy): Eukaryota > Metazoa > Chordata > Actinopteri > Galaxiiformes > Galaxiidae > Galaxias > Galaxias olidus. Next base: position 109,794 of record JAPMUY010004118.1, on the reverse strand, counting down.
CGTAATAATAATGTAATATTAAGTACTAATAATAATGTAGAAATAATCGACCATGATAAGACAAACTCAAACTCCGTGATATCTCCAGGGGAAAATATTGTTGCTCTTAAAGCACTCTGAAACATTAAGAAAAGAGCTCTACAAATGCATGTATTATTATTATTATCATTATTAGACAGTTGAATGTCACATAGAGGACTTGGACCTTATATATAAATAGTAATTTAGCGATCACATTGGCCAAATTGTTGGTCAATGGGGGTTATAGGGTTTTCCCATCGTTAAACCAGTCTGGACCATAAAGGAAGGCAATAGCCTGGTTTCCACTATGCGACTAAGCAGGACCTAAGAAGGACCCAAGCAGGGCTAGACACAGGCTAGGGTCACACAAAAATATTCCAATCTCACTCGACACATACAGTAGACATATTGGTGTACTCAAACCCAAGGTCATGATTGATAACATAACATCTTAAATCAATGAAACAAGATGAAATCTACGTTTGTTTAGGGACAAAACAAAGAAAATGATGTAAGCAGAGAGGAACCAGCAGCAGTCCAGCAGTGTGAAGCTTCAGGGGACAGCGAGGGGACGTCCAAGTGAAAAAGAGCCTGTCCTCTTGTTCCAGGCGGTTAATCGTGATAGGACGCCTTGTTCCTAATCAGGAAGCCTTTTTTATTCAACCATTCCTTTCAGACTAAATGTACTCGATCAGGTGCTGTAGATAGGATCAAGCACTGACACACACTTCCCCCCCTCCCTCCCTCCCTCCCTCCATTCTTCTTAGTTTTATGCCTGAGTCAGCTTCTCTGCTGTCAGGGTGCTCACAGCACAGAGATGCAGAGCCTCCATTAAAAACAGTACACTCCAACCCTCTGTGTAATGTAACCCTTTCACGATTGTAATCACATCGCCAATCAGAAGCCATCAATTTTGTACCAGGCCGTTTGCCTGCCAAAAAACCCCCCGGGCAGGCAGAATTGGGAGTGTGTAATGCTTATGGTATTTACAGAGTGGAGACTGTTTGATGTGAAAGTTTCCACACGATAAGAAGTTAAAACAGACAACTTGTCTTGTGTTGTATTTGTTTAGCACTGATAGTGTCGCACATTAAGATGCTAGCCCAGTGAATGCACATAGAAGGGCTTTGTTGAGATGTCACTATCTGTATTCAGCAGGAAATAAAAACAGCAACGCACAAGATACAACAACTCAACTTGAAGTGGGCAAAGATCAAACAGGAAATGCAAAAAAAAACAACATTGACATTTTATATACAGTACTGTGCATAAGTTTTAGGCAGGGGATGCTGTTTTTAAGGCAAAGGGTGGTCACACCAAATATTGATTTGATATAGATTGTCTTTTCACTCACTTTGTATTTTATTAATCAATCCAAAATGTATCAATTAACTTTTATATTTTATGAAATGCATTCTTACTTAAAGGATTTTTTTTTCACACTTGCCTAAAACCTTTGCACAGTACTGTATATGTGTCTACATTTTGACTAGCAGACTAAAAATGCTTAAATGGGTGTTTAACCTAGATTTAGCAATGCACAGAGATTCAACTTTATTGCTAGTTAAATATTAACTAATAGAAACCCACCATCGGCCACTTTAACAGGAGAGAAACAAACTTTCTAGTTAAACGTAATGGCCCATTTTGAGTAAACAACTATTTATTTTTCACGTTAAACTGCAACATTATAAAGAGGCTTTAACCACCATAAACCATTTAAAATAATTATTCTAAGTAGAGGATGTTTCAAGGAGCTGACTACTGCTACAACATAATTGCCTTTTAATATGACTATGCGTTTCTTCCTTATATTTATACTCTGCAGTTGCCAAAGCACGTTTTGTTTTGTTTGTTTCTTGCAGGAGAGAGAGAGAGAGAGAGAGAGAGAGAGGGAGAGAGAGAGAGTAGAAGTTGTTCTGATGCCTCTGAATAAAATATTAGAAAATGTTCCCATTCAATTAGTAAGTCCATTTACTCAAAAGAAACACATCAAATGATCAAAAGGAGTTTATTTTGTGTCTTCAGAGTTCTAGTTTTTGTGCTTTGGGGCATTGTTTATTTAGTTTATGTAGTGAGTTCTAGTTGTGTTCTTTTGGGTTTTGTTCATTTTGTTTATGTAGTGAGTTCTAGTTGTGTTCTTTTGGGTTGGGTTTTGTTCATTTTGTTTATTTAGTGAGTTCTAGTTGTGTACTTTGGGTTTTGTTTATGTAGTGAGTTCTAGTTGTGTTCTTTTGGGTTTTGTTCATTTTGTTTATTTAGTGAGTTCTAGTTGTGTACTTTGGGATTTTGTTTGTTTAGTGAGTTCTAGCTGTGTGCTTTGGGGTTTTGTTTATTTCATGAGTTCTAGTGTACTTTGGGATTTTGTTTATTTAGTGAGTTCTAGCTGTGTGCTTTGGTGTTTCGTTTATTTCGTGAGTTCTAGCTGTATGCTTTAGGGTTTTGTCAATTTTGTGAGTTCTAGCTGTGTGCTTTGGGGGCAGTACACGAGAAGAGAGCACTGTAGAGTTCAGAAGGTCCTCTGGCCTCTGTGTAAATTCACAACAGAGCGATGCAGATTCATCGTTGGGCCCTGTTGATAGAACATTGACAGAGATACTAGGCGTAGAGGCCAGACAAGACAGAGGAGGGTAGGCCAGTGATGAAGAGGACACACACGCCCCACGCTGCTGCAGAAGCTGCTAGGCTTACAGAATCAATCACCAACTTCAGTGTGCTGATTTTAGCCCTCATCACCGTCAGGGAAGAGTGAAATATCGGCTCGTTGAATCACCCTTGTCTGCGCGCTATTGCCTTGTTGCCTTTTAACAAGGTTCTAAGAGAGCGCGGACGCGGCATTCTGGGATTTCCTGGTCAAAACAAACGACTCTGCTCTGTCATTTGTCATAGCGGCTCTTTCTCTTCTGTCTCTCTCTCCTTTCTTCCTCTCCTTTCTTCTCATCGATTACTGATATCTCCCTGCTGCCAGACACTGTTCTACGAGTGCTGTGTGGTGCCCTGCGCTCTCTTTCATGTGGAAATACATGGCTGAAGTACATGTTGGTCACCAGCAGAAACAACCTTAACAGCATCTTATAGTATTGATCACAAGATAAGAAAGTTGCGCTGAGAAAGCCGCTTAGAATGTGTTTGTTTTTTTTACAAATTAACTGGTCTTTGGTTTTTTTGGACTTGTGTCAGTAGAAGTTGTTCAAAATCACCTTTTCCTGCTCTACGTGGTATTTTAGTCTTGTTATGGGTCCTAGGGCTGTATAAATATATATATATATATATATATATATATATATATATAACACGTTTGCTGCTGTACTTGGAACTTTTCTGCGGTGTTGAGCTGTATGCTTTGATACAGAGCTTTGACAGGTGTGCTAGTCATGCTTGGAAGAGGGCTGTGCGTGTATATATATATGTATATTGTAGGGAAACCAATCCTCAAACCATCCCCCTCAGGCCCAAAATGGTCCCTAAGGAACATTCCAGAGAATCAAAGCATGGTCTCTCAACACAAAGGGTCATAAACCTTAACTCTATTCCAGGAAATCCAATCGCAACTTTAAGGATTAATGAATTGGGATTAAGAAACTGTCGCCTAAGGAACATTCAATTAAATTATTGGACATTGACAATGAGAAGAAATTGTAACATCAATCGTTTGTATTTTGTAATAATTATACATTTTGTATTGTCTTTCTAAGTGAACTAACATAGTCATCTTAGTCATGTTTGGTATCGAAATGTCCACCATGACATTTTGTAAACTTTGCAAACGTTATATAGAACATATTCCTGGGATACAATTGTAAATAGAAACAAAACAATTTCAGATAAGCTTGCTGGCAACCGTTCTCTCACAGTGAGATAATCAACACCTCTATTCACTGGCCTGTGGCCAATCAGGTGACCCCAGCCACCTTTTGGACACCCCTTCTCAGATTAGCTTAAATAGATTTTCGAACCAGGAAACTATGCTTTTAAGATCCGCACGTAACCTGGGAAGGCCGCCCTATGTTACTCGGGTTGATACAATTGCACCCCCCCCCCCCCCCCCTTTTCCTTGACCACGCGTCTGCAAGCAACTCTTTGAACAAAGGATTTAAGGCCTTGGACCTCACTACAGGCCCGAAAACTCCTTGCAACACATTCTAACTAAACCATTTCAGAGCAAAGGAACCTGTATTCAAACCACGTTCGGGACTTCCAACAACTTCCACCATTTTCCGAAATGATTCAGAGCTTTTAACCAAATCTACTGAGTCAGAGGACCCGCTGGATCACCCAAACTGAACCAGTGCACCTTTGTCCTCCTTCCCAGAAGAGGACAATTAACACGTCAAGGAAGACCCAAAACCCACGTTTCTTTTCCATGTTTATTCAAACAAGGAACTAACTTTCAGAACTTTACCACTAAAACCACAGACCGCTTCTCGATCCAGCCGCAACCGGCGGGCCGAGAATCAAAATTCACTCCTTTGCTACGCAATGCCACCTATCGTCTCAAAGTAACGTAAAGCCCACTTTTGTTACATTGAGTGTGATGGTAAAGCTTAGACAATCTCTGCTGTGTTGTGCTTACCATAACTTGTCAATATTTGAACTGTTATACTGTGTATGTTTAGATACTAACCACTTTAGTTATTGTCATCACTTAGTCATACTTTGTAGTACTGTAATTTTCATGTGTTTTTAGACTAGTAAATAAATAGAATTGCTTTGCAATCAATCCCAGCTGTGTCATATCTTCGTTTTCATACAATAATTTATTCTCGTAACATAGAACGTCACTACTTCAGAATTGAGACTAAAACTTCAACTACTTATTAAATGAATGCTAAATTGATTGCTAATTATTTATATAGAGATTTTACAGGTGTCCTAGGCAAGCTTAAAGGAGGGGCTGTCCACATTTAAACAAGGCAATGCTTGCATACAGTAAATAAAGTTTTGACAAGGTCACAGGTGCCAAGCTACTGCAATCACATCACACTGAATATCCCAGCCTCCTCCTTCAATGACCACACACACACACACACACACACACACACACACACACACACACACACCTACGTTTGTCACAGGGCGACGGTACTCATTTGCCATTCCTTTAGATATGTTGCAGCTACAATGGAGCCACTGTAATATTCAGCTTCTGAGGGATTGAACATTGTACCTCTCTGGTCGCGTCCTTTGAAGACCGCCGTCATCTCTTGGTTACCAAACACAGTGCATTTTAGCCTGTACTGGTGAGTATTGAGAGCTGGTAGAAGTAGGTTACCTACTATAGTCTGTATTCATTGAATCTTGCTGCTTTGAAAGGAGGGCAGGATAGGAGGGTTTAAAAGGAGTTTGATACGGCCACTTCAATCCTCTCCCATCCACTTTGTCCTCTCTTGTACACCCCTTCACTCTCTCTTCTCATCTCTCTATTCCTCCTACTTTCTTTCCTTCATTCTTTCTTTCTTTCTCTCCCCTTCCTTTCTCCTTCCTTCCTTCCTTCTCTCCCTCTATCTCTCCTTCCTTCCTTCCTTCCTTCCCTCCTTCCTTCATTTGAGTCACTTGTTTCTTCTGGTTGTAATGTCAGGCTCTTGTTACTGAGGGAACTCATTCAATGGTTTGTTCTTTCATTTCATTTCCATTTTTTCCATTATGATGTCACTCCTGCCTTTTCATCTCTCTCTCTACCTGTTTCTCTCTCTCTCCCTCTCCTATAGGTCACCCTCTCTACTTGTTTCTCTGTCTCTCTTCTATTGGTCTCTCTTTTTTTCACTCTCTCTCTCTCTCTCTCTCTCTCTTTCGCTCATTGATTTTGTGTCGTCTGTTTTCTGTCGGTCAGCCTGTCACCCATCGTCAGCCATTAAAACATGTCTCCCTCCTTAACCAGGAACCTTCAGCTGGACGCCATCTAGTCTGACACACGGCGTCACTCCTCCTCTGCTCCTCTTCATCAATATTTCATGGTGGGGACGTGCAAGGCACCGCTGTGCTGTTTGATGTTTCTCTCTCTCTCTGTGTAGTCCTTCACGCTCCTGTTTGATCCCTGCCTTTGTAACTGGGAGTGGGGATGGAGAGCGTGCTGCAGACTGGATCAAGAAACAGGAACCAGGAGTCACTGGGAGACGATGTCAAGCTCCTCCCCTCTACTCCTCTCCTCTCCTCCCCTCTCCTCCTCTGCTCTCCGCCCCTCTCCACTCCTCTCCTCTCCACTCCTCTCCTCTCCTCTCCTCTCCTCTCCACTCCTCTTCTCTCCTCTCCTCTCCTCTCCTCTCCTCTCCTCTCCGTTGGTGTCTGAGTTGTTAATGACGTGGATCCTCAAAGTTTCAGATCACAGCACACACAGAGACATGTGACGTATTGCTGGATCTAATTACAATTAGGAAGAGTATGGGGCTCTATGGAGGTCTGTCATATCAGTGGCAATTAAGGCCTGAGGCTGCACTTGAAACAGAACCGCATACATCCTCCTTTCTCTTCTCTTTGAAAAGAAGTGCACACAAAGGCAAGACGTCATTAAAGTCCATATTTTATATATAAATTAAGGATTCTTTACATTGTTGGCAATAAAGAAAAAAATACAAAACATTTTTTTTCTCTCCAGATCTTACATGACATTTACAAGTGAAAATTTACACAACATATTCAATAAATTACAAATGCTCATTTGCATAAAAATATAGCTCTTTACAAAATATTTTTTTAATATATACATATACACTGGCTGTGAACGTTTAGTTTACTTGATGACTCATTGTGTCGTTACAATTAAAAGCATTCCGTTCTAATCTGAAGTGATGTCATACTGGAATCCAGGTGCGCTTTTGTAATCAATACAATATGTGAAATAGCAAAAACAAAAACACAAAAAAAAAAAAACATTTCGAAAACACAGGACTTTTTTTTTTTTTTTTTGCCAAAACAAATGCCATCAAGTATCAAGACTGTATAAATGTACAAAATGTATCTGCAATGAGAGGAATACTCAGAGGGGGTAGTGGAGACAGCCATAGCAGCAATGCTACACATGGGGTCAAAATGGGCAGCAATCATGGGAGCAAAATGAACAGCACCAAACATCTCTTCCTTCACAAAGGACCAAGCACAACATCAAAAACACTCCCCACCAACTCAGAGGCTAATTGACACTGTCACAAAAACCAACCCATGAAATAATGAATGTTGCTTCCCCTTAAAAAAATGATGCCCATACAGTATTCAAGGCACTGCAATGATACACATGATGACAACGTCAAGTCCCTTGCTCTCCAAGTAGCCAACCTCATAGGAACCACTTCATAAGATATTCATGGTGACTCATTTGAAAGTGTGCAAAATACTTTTTATATATTTATAAATGTATATTTATATATATTTGTATGCATATACTATACATGTGTGTTGGTAGAAGCTGATGGTCCAGTTAAACATCTAAACAACCTCTTATTCTGTGGAAGGGCAATCTGACACACACATTAAAGTGACATCTACTGTTTTTCAGACCTGGGGTCAAATCGTGTCATTTGATTCAGAGCTAGTTTCCCTTCCAGCGACGTGGCGCATGTGATTTTTCTCGCACTCCGTGCCAGGTGGGTGGGGTTTATTTGCACCTTGGGGTCAAATCCATTTGACCCATTTCGTCAGGAAACGTCAATCAATGATGTGGAGTCCTTTGAGTAGAACTAAAGCAGTAACGTTTCTGTTTGGGCCCCCAGTCTGCCTGTGCTCTGAGTGGCAGACGGCTGAGTAGAACTAAAGCAGTAACGTTTCTGTTTGGGCCCCCAGTCTGCCTGTGCTCTGAGTGGCAGACGGTTGAGTAGAACTAAAGTAGAAACGTTTCTGTTTTGGCCCCCAGTCTGCCTGTGCTCTGAGTGGCAGACGGTTGAGTAGAACTAAAGTAGAAACGTTTCTGTTTTGGCCCCCAGTCTGCCTGTGCTCTGAGTGGCAGACGGCACGCTCCGTTCCACCAACTCCATCTCAACTCACCACAAGATTTCTGTCTTGTTTTGCACCACACAAAAAAAGCAACTGTTTCGTTACGTTATTCCAAAAATAAAAATCCCTAGCTAAATATATCTTCACTCTGTGGCCAGACTTATCCGATGGAAAGAAGGGTTCTATAATTGGTAGAAAAAGCGTTTTGTACAGTGAGGAGTTGTGATGGCTGCCAGTGTTCTGCAGTCTGAAACCCAGCGCTCCCAGAAGGAGCTTCACCCGTCGCTTTGATCCGCTGGCAGCACAGACAGAGTACAGTGCTTCTGATTGAGACAGGGCAACAATTAACCAACACAACCAACACACTTCCAGAGAGCAAAAAAAAAAAAAAGGTGAACATTTGGTTTATTTGTAACCTCCCTCCCTCTCTCCCTTTCTCCCTTCCTCCCTTCCTCCCTCTCTCCCTTCCTCCCTTCACTCTTAGACTTCACTCTTAGACTTAGAGCCACTGAGAGCAAAAAACACTCTTTTATTACCTTGAATAGTGATGCCCACACTCACAGAGTGCAAAGAAGAGAAAACGTCACTTTGGAGACAAGACGAAGGTCTCCCTCAGGCCCTCCTCTTCATCCAGCTAGCCTTCATCTCGACAAACACAGGAAAACCCCGACAGTGTGCTTTACGTTGCCCCGGACGACCAACAGGCCTCGTCAGAAAGTCAGACGTCAGAGCCTAAAGGGGAGCGCTCGTCCACCAACACGAAGAAGAAGAACGGACGAGGAGTCCTTGACTTCCTGTTCCTGCCGTTAGACAGGCAGGCAGAGAGAGAGAGAGAGAGAGAGAGAGAGAAAGAGAGAGAGAGAGAGAGAGAGAGACGGGTGGGAGAGAGACAGATGGAGAGAGAGAGAGAAAGAGAGAGAAAGAGAGAGAGAGACGGGAGGGAGGGAGGGTGTGTCAGACCATGGTGCAGACGGTGTTGAGGTTGGGGTCAAAGCGCACGACCTTGCCCTCCACAGCAGCCTTAGGGTTGGTGTTGTACATGGGGTTCTCAAAGGTCGCTTGTCCGTTGTTGTTCTCGTGCACGGAGCAGCCCGTGTACTGCGTTTTATCTGTTTTCCTGCAAAAACAAACAACAAACAATTGGAGAAAACTAAGAGACTTCTGTATATTTATATATACACACTGCTACTACAACCCAGACAAACAGAGACTTCTGTATATTTATATATACACACTGCTACTACTACCCAGACAAACAGAGACTTCTGTATATTTATATATACACACTGCTACTACTACCCAGACAGAAGTGTGCCAGTTTACCATTAAGTCTACAGGGCGTACTTAGTGCCACAGCAATGATATCAGTACCAGCCTACATGGAGAGTCCTGTTTTAACTCTTTACAATGAATAAATAGTTTATCATCACTAATAGCCTTTTATGTCAAACCAATAACTAATAGAAGTTAACCGGTTCAACGAACCTCAATCCTTAATCTCTTTGTTCATCTGATTCTGTATCTAGAATGCAAGCAGCCTATTGTCAACTGGCCCAGGGACAACAGCTGGAAACTACAAACGCAGGCTAAAGCTTCCCCATTTACTGTGACACACTGTCCACATGATAATAAACCACTAAGTACTGGTGTGGGCTGACCGTTGCTTGTACAGGTAGAATCCCAGACCAGCGTTATAATAAACTAATGAATATAATATATATTATATAATATAAATATTGCGGTGGGCTGACCGTTGCTTGTACAGGTAGAATCCCAGACCAGCGTTGTAATAAACTAATGAATATAATATATATTATATAATATAAATATTGCGGTGGGCTGACCGTTGCTTGTACAGGTAGAATCCCAGACCAGCAAAGATGAGGGCGAAGAAAGGCACGAGGATCGCCACGGCGACGGAGCTGCTGTTGGTGCTGTGACTCTCTGTCTCTGGGTAGGACGCGTTCTCTCTCACCGTCATCCCTGGGGGACAAAACACTGGCCTTCAGACTAACACACACACACACACACACACACACACACACACACACACACACACACACACACACACACACACACACACACACACACACACACACACACACACACACACACACACACACACACACACACACAGTCCTACAGAGCTGCTGTTCGTACTGTGACTCTGTCTCTGGATAGGACACGCTCTCTCTCATACCTAAGGGACAGGTTAGAAAACACACACACACACACACACACACACACACACACACACACACACACACACACACACACACACACACACACACACACACACACACACACACACACACACACACACCTTATTCCCACATGGGGAAACATCAAATACTAAACGTACTAACTGTGAAATACATGTGTGTGAAACGAGGCAATTCAAGGTGAGGGTAAAACTCATGTATTACGATAGCGACACGTTTCCATGATAATATTTCGTTGAGGTTTGGAGTTGTACTGGTGTTTTTTCCCAGATGATTGACACCGCTGATGAGCGTGAACGCGATAAGTAACGAGGTCGGTTAGACCGGCGGAGCCGAGCCATTTCTGTGCCAATTAGGAGCTTCAGACGACTTCCCACTGCTCGACCGTGTTTCCGGACAGGAAGCTGCTTACCCAGTCTCTGCAGTCCAAACTGGCCATAGTCCTTCCCTTTGATGAAGCCTTGGTACACGTAGCTCCCTCCGTCCGGCTCCGCCGACACCTGAACACACAGCACACACAACATTAGCACACAGCGTTCAGGTCATAACCGCTGTCCCGGCTGGATGTTTACACCAGGTACACAGTGTTACATGTGTACACCAGGTACACAGTGTTACATGTTTCCACCAGGTACACAGTGTTACATGTGTACACCAGGTACACAGTGTTAATGGCGTCTGGGCTCAGAGGGAAAAGAGGCCAGGGTCCAAACATAATAATCCCTCCCTCCCTCCCTCCCTCCCTCCCTCTCTCTTTCTTTCTCTGTATCTGCCTCTCTCTCTTTCTCTGTATCTCTGCCTCCCTCTCTCTCTCACTCTCTCCCTCGCTCCCTCCACCCCTCTCTCTCTCTCTCTCTCTCTCTCCCTCCAGTTTGACCCTCTTCTCTCTGCCTTTCTCTCTCTCCCTCTCTCCCCCTCTCCCTCTCTCTCTCTCTCTCTCTCTCTCTCTCTCTCTATCTCTCTCTCTCTCTCTCCCCCTCTCTCTCTCTCTCTCTGTCTTCATGCACAGGCTCTTGTAGTAACGCATGTGTTTGAAGTGACTGCTCCAGACACACAGCGCTGTCACAGACGATTATGGTGGAGGCTTTGATATTTGAACAGGTGAACTCGCAATTTTACAACAACTGCTTTCCAGTGCATTGGATTACCACAGAGCTACAGAGAGTGCAGTGTTAATCAAAAGCTGATGCATAGCCTGGTAAAGTAGACTGACCCACTAGAGCTTTGATTTAGTTCCCCTTTGTATATGTCAGCCTAGCAGGTTAGAGCCGAGGGTGTAGTTTAATCAGAGTAGTTTTGGTAAAGTAGTGTGGTTTAATCAGAGTAGTTTTGGTAAAGTAGTGTAGTTTAACCAGAGTAGTTTTGATAAAGTAGTGTAGTTTAATTAGAGTAGTTTTGGTAAAGTAGTGTAGTTTAATCAGAGTAGTTTTGGTAAAGTAGTGTAGTTTAATCAGAGTAGTTTTGATAAAGTAGTGTAGTTTAATCAGAGCAGTTTAGGTAAAGTTGTGTAGTTTAATCAGAGTAGTTTTGGTACAGTAGTGTAGTTTAATCAGAGTTGTTTTGATAAAGTAGTGTAGTTTAATTAGAGTAGTTTAGGTAAAGTAGTGTCATTTAATTAGAGTAGTTTATGTAAAGTAGTGTAGTTTAATTTGAGTTGTTTTGATTGTGTGAGCATCTCCATAGTGTAGTTTAATTAGAGTAGTTTAAGTAAAGTAGTGTCAGTTATATTACAGTAGTGTTTTAATTTGAGTTGTTTTGATTGTGTGAGTAGTGTAGTTTAATTAGAGTAGTTTAAGTAAAGTAGTGTAGTTTAATTACAGTAGTTTAGGTAAAGTAGTGTAGTTTAATTAGAGTAGTTTAAGTAAAGTAGTGTAGTTTAATCAGAGTAGTTTTGGTAGTGTGAGCAGGTCCATAGTGTAGTTTAAGCAGTCCTTACATAGCCATCCATGCTCCAGGAGTCCTCTGTGGTCCTGCTGGAGGAGCTGTGAGCCAGAGCTCTCATGTGGTACAGCAGGAGAACCAGGCGCGCCTCCTGGCTCTTATACACACCTGGCGAGAGGAAGAGCAGGAGGAAGAGGAGGAAGAAGAGGCAGGGGGAGGAGGAAGGGGAGGAGGAGGGGGAGGAGGA
>JAPMUY010004118.1:72500-90000 GCA_026901105.3 Galaxias olidus | reverse complement strand
TACTCCTAAAAAAAAAAAACATAATACTCCAACCAAACGGATTGGAACCCCAAAAAATATAAAGTGGTTGTCGATTAATTTTATGTAAATTAAATATATATATATATATATATCTTGACATGTAACAGACAGATATATAGTGTAAGGAGTATAAGTGGAGCAGTCTGTAATGTGATTAGTGCTGTTCCGTGTTAGGGAAGGATTACTCCAGAGTAAAGAGCTTGCTCTCAGTTTTTCCTACTCGCTCAGCACTTTCCTCCTCGCAGGGAAAACTCCGCAGGGAATTACATCTTGGAAGGGTTCCCAAATCAAGATTATGAAAATATCGTTTCCATGTCTCTCCCCATTCCTGCTTGGTGTGTTTACAGTTGAAGAACACAGAAAGCTGCCAGGCTCTCTTGTAACACAGCAAACAACCCTAAGAAATAAGGGAATCCACTCGTGAATAATGGAATGGGATGAATTATAAATGATGTACACGCTACTAGGGGCCAACAGAACTCAAGGAGACCATGGCAGAGGGGTGGGGTGGGGGTGGGGGGTGGGGGTGACGGCGTCTCTGGCACCAGAACATCCCCATGACCTTTAAAAAACACAACGTTAAGAAATCTGTTTCCTAAAGCACTGATGAAATAAGCAACTCCATGATGCGTCGCACACAACTCACACAATGCATCGCTTCGTGGGTCGGTATTTTAAAGGCCAATCATTGCTCTGTGATTGGTTAGTGCATGGATTTAAACCGCTGTGATTGGTTAGTACAGGCAGGTTTGACATGTGTAGCCAGGAACAGATTGGCAGATAGATGGAAGCTGAAAGTTTCATCCTCCGATGATAAACAGACCACAGGGAACAGAGCAGAGAGAGAAAAGAATAAGAGTGAATGAGAAGAAACAGAAAGAAAGAACGAGAGAAAAAAGTACAAAGGCAAAGATAAGGGGATCCAAACTAAGAAGGTGAGAGGGATGAGAAAAGAAAGACTGGATTAAACGACAGAGAAAGACAGCGGGGAGAAGAGAGGAGACCCACAAACTGGGAAGAGAGACCAGAGAGAGAGACAAAACACAGAGGAGATACACAAACACACACACACACACACACACACACACACACACACACACACCCCGCCACCAACACACACACACACACACACACACACACACACACACACACACACACACACACACACTCACACACTCACACACTCACACACACACACACACACACCCTACCAATACACACACACAGAAGCAGCGAGTGGAGAGTGGAGAGGAGAGTAAAGGGGCGGAGGTAGAGAAGAGGGGGAGAGGAGAGGAGAGGAAAGGAGAGCAGATCCACTCACCAACGCACTGAGGCTGGGAGCCACTCCAGGTGAGGTCTGCCTGGCACTGCCTGGTGGTGGAGCCCTGGAGCAGGTGGCCCACCTGGCACTGGAACTCCACCCGACTGCCCACCTAGAGAGAGAGGGGGGGAGGGGGAGAGGGGAGGAGAGAGGAGAGGGGGCGAGAGAGAGAGAGAAGGAGATAGGGAGAGAGGGAGAGAGAGAGAGAGAAGGAGAGAGGGGGGACAGGGAGCGAAAGAGTGAGAGAGAGGGGGAAGAGGGGAAGAGAGGAGAGGGAGAGAGGGAGAGAGGGGGGGGAGAGAGGGGAAGAGAGAGGAAGAGAGAGAGAGAGGGGGAGGCAGGGCACTCAGGGTTAGGACAGCCTCCTTCGTAGTCTAGACACATCCCACAACAGATGGAGGACAGATGGAGCGAGGGATAAGAGAGGAGGAGAAGACGGAGGTGGGTGAGAGGTACGGTCCCCAGTGTGTGTGTGTGTGGGGAGGAGGAGGAGGAGGAGGAGGAGGAGGAGGAGGAGGAGGCATAAGAGACCCAAGCTGTGGTGTGGTTCATTTTGGTGCGGGAGCTTTGATTTATAAGGATGCTTCCTGCTAACTGTGAGATCGTTGACAGGAGTACCTACTTACATCAAACACATAATAGTTCACCCAAAACACACTTACTGTTTACATGTGAAGGGCAAATTATGCTAGGGGTCCATGCTGTCGATAGAACAGGTTTACAGAGCCTTCAGAAAGAAAGACACTTTGACCCCGAGCATGGCAGCTCAGAGTAAGGTCAGTGTAAGGTCAGTATAAGGTCAGAGTAAGGGAGAGAAAAGTGACCACGCACTTCCACACCACCAGAGGGTTTAACCAGTTAGCTGCTGCCTTCTTATCTACGGGACTCTTCCACTTAGGAGGGCTACTCATACAGACATATGCTACATAGCAGAAGTATGGCAGCCTACTCAACACGTCTTTACACAGATTCACTGTTTATTTACTGTTTAAAAAAACAGAAGTGGTAAGATTGACTGATACGGTATATTTACTGTTTATAAAGAGGTAGGAAGCGATAGGCAGCATGTCTCAGATCAGTGTTGACTCAATGGACTACGATGGCAAGCGTTTATTTGTAGCTTTGCTTCTTTTGGACCAGGGGTCTCGACTAGACTCATGCAGGGCTTTATTTTTTTATGCTGCGCGTGAGGAGAGAGACAGCGCTAATTAAAGAGAGAGAAGAAGAAAGGGAGAGGTGCCCCCCCCCACCACACACACACACACACACACACACACACACACACACACACACACACACACACACCCACACACACCACACACACACACACACACACACACACACCCACACACACACACACACACACACACACACACACACACACACACACACACACACACACACACACACACACACACACACACACACATACACACTGTATTGTACAAACACACACACACACACACACACACACACACACACACACACACACACACACACACACACACTAAAAAGAAACAGACTGACACAGGAGGAGACAACCCATCCGCACAGTGTGTGTGTGTGTGTGTGTGTGGGTGTGTGTGTGTGTGAGAGAGAGTCCTGGTGGGATAAACCAGGGGGGGCCGCCTGTCCTTGCACCAACATAACATCATCCAAAGGAATAGGCAATGAGTCCACACGCAGAGCCACAGTGAGGACGAGCCAGAGACAGAGTCATGCTACCTCAGGGCACCCAACCTCCCTACACACACACACACACACACACACACACACACACACACACACACACACACACACACACACACACACACACACACACACACACACACACACACACACACACACACACACACACACACACACACACACACACACACACACACACACACACACACACAATGGTCCTTGAGTTTTAATAAACCTCAAACAACACTGCAACATTTTTTCTTTCATCTGCCTTTTGTTCCATTCCTCCCTCTAAGCCATTCTGTAGGTTTGAAAGGAGACAGCCAAGGCTAGGAGAGGCTGCTCCGCCCCTCAGGGAAGGCCTGGTCAGAGGCTGTTGACCTCGGAGACAAAGCAGCCTCTAATCTCCAACTCTCCACGCTGGTAAATGTTTTCCAGAAAAAAAACAATGTATTCACGTAAGCTAACAATACAGTTGCATATTAATTAAGAGGGGGCTGTTCCCCTCCCCTTCATTACAGTGTTAACCACACTGGACTACAGTACCACCATTTTGAGTGGGAAACCATTGGTACACATCGGTAACCATAGAGACAGTGTTGTGTCGCTGTAGCGGTGACACTGTTCAGTCGGCCCGTGGACAGCAGGGGAGTCGACAAAACTGCACTTTAAAAAGCAACATGGCCGCTGGTGCTGTTTGTTATGGAGGAAGGTCAAAGGTCACTTAACACGTGTGGGCCTACAACAGGGGCCTCCCGCCAGCACGGCATTAACCAGTTAAGATGGAGGAGAAAAACTATTAAGGCTACTAACAGCTTTGACATTTCCAGCTCTTATGGGTTGATGGATAGACCGTAAATTATACACACACGCCGCACACACACGCACACACGCACGCACGCACACACACACGAGAACAAAAGGTAAAAAACCTTTCCAGAGTCACAAACAAACCCAAAGGTGCCAGCACACACACCCACACACACACACACACCCACACACACCCACACACACACACACACACACACACCCACCCACACACACACACACACACGTTGTACCTTAAAGCCTGTGCTGTAGTTCATGTTTCCGTGTTCAGGAGTCCCAGGGTTTTCACATGCGCTTCTAGTGGGCTCTGAAACACATCATTATGTTTCCCACTCAGCATTTTACAGATGATTGCATACAAATAGAATAAAAAGGTTGAAAAAAGACAAAGCAATTGTAGATAATGGTGGTGGGTGCAGTTCTGTCCCTCTCTGCTAGCCGGAGGCTTGTGTTCCACAGGATGCTCAGTGAGCAGGGAGAGGCAAGGCCAGCTAAACCGCTACGCTAGTCTCTGCCTTCAGCCTTTCTCCTCCGCTCACGTCAGAGGGCCACATTCCATTCAAGTCAAGGTCTAAGTCCTCTTACGTCTCTGAAAAAAGCCTTTTCCAATTATCTCTTTAACCAAGACCGACAAGAAAACACTTCAGGTCTAACAAAGCGTCCCTAGTCGCCATGGCAGCAGACAATGAAAGGTTCCTACGTACAGTGAGGCTTCTATGATTCAGCGTTTGGTATGGTGAAGTAGACGTCTTATAGTCTTTATGTAAAGTGTGATCGCTATGAGAGCCAATGCTTGTTATTCCCTCCTGTTGTCGTGGTCCAACAGTATGTGATGTGTTTGTAGAGCCCACTGCAACAGGCTCAGCACCATAAATAGATGTCCCTGCGTGTTCCCCTACCATCAGGGAAATATCCCAAACATCACCTGTGGGTCTATGTTCTGGATAACTTTTCATACACCACCATGTTTGTAATGTTTAGAACTATCCTGGTTGTTTTGTTTAAAAAATGTTCCAGTTGTACATCTAGTAAAGTGTTAAGCTGGAGAAAACATCAGCGTAAATCAAAACATAGAATTGACATCTCAAAGTTTAGCCATGGCTGTGTAGTTTATAATGCTCCGTAGAATACTCTGTGTGTAGTTTATAATGCTCAGTAGAATACTCTGTGTGTAGTTTATAATGCTCAGTAGTTTATGGTGTTCAGTAACAGAAGGCGGTTTACCTATGTACCGAGGCTGGTTAGGTTAAAAATGCTCAGTAGTTTATGGTGTTCAGTAACAGCAGGTGGTCTACCTATGCACCATGGCTGTGTAGTTATAAGGCTCAGTAGAATCCTCTGTGTGTAGTTTATAATGCTGTGTAGTTTATAGTGTTCAGTAACAGCAGGTGGTCTACCTATGCACCGAGGCTGTGTAGTTATAATGCTCAGTAGTTTATGGTGTTCAGTAACAGCAGGTGGTCTACCTATGCACCATGGCTGTGTAGTTATAAGGCTCAGTAGAATCCTCTGTGTGTAGTTTATAATGCTCAGTAGTTTGTAGTGTTCAGTAACAGCAGGTGGTCTACCTATGCACCGAGGCTGGTTAGGTTATAATGCTCAGTAGTTTATAGTGTTCAGTAACAGCAGGTGGTCTACCTATGCACCGAGGCTGGTTAGGTTATAATGCTCAGTAGTTTGTAGTGCTCAGTAGTTTATAGTGTTCAGTAACAGCAGGTGGTCTACCTATGCACCGAGGCTGTGTAGTTTATAATGCTCAGTAGTTTGTAGTGCTCAGTAGTTTATAGTGTTCAGTAACAGCAGGTGGTCTACCTACGCACCGAGGCTGGTTAGGTTATAATGCTCAGTAGTTTATAGTGTTCAGTAACAGCAGGTGGTCTACCTATGCACCGAGGCTGGTTAGGTTATAATGCTCAGTAGTTTATGGTGTTCAGTAACAGCAGGTGGTCTACCTATGCACCATGGCTGTGTAGTTATAAGGCTCAGTAGAATCCTCTGTGTGTAGTTTATAATGCTCAGTAGTTTATGGTGTTCAGTAACAGCAGGTGGTCTACCTATGCACCGAGGCTGGGATCCACTCCAGGTGCTGTCCTCCTGGCAAAGGCGTGTAGTTGAGCCCACCAGCACAAAGGGGGCGCTGCAGCTGAACGTGGTCTCAGACTTGTAGATGAAGCTGCGGCCCTCTCTCTTTCCTCTCACTGGGGTTCCGGGATCACCACAGAACTTAGCTGGAAATACATCAACACAAACACATAATAAAACCCCCCTTTCATTTCTCCAAGCAAGTTTCATACGCTAAGGAATACTTACAAAATGTTCAGCTGTGCTCTCGTTGACTTACAATGTCTGTAGAGGAATTAGAGTACACTCTGCATCTTGCACACTCCTTGCAACTTTCATTTCTAAAGCTAAACTATATAATTGGCTTTGATAAAAAAAAATCTAAAAACAATTGAACATGTCCGACGTGTGAAGCTAGGAAAGTAGTTTACCCTGAACTTTAAGGCAAGGGTCTGCAGCCATTTCATATGCTACAGCGGATACTTTGAACAGCCAATCGCATTTTTATTTAATGTGTTTCCACCAAGCCGGCTTTGATGAGGAGCAGCAGCACAGAGAGGACTGAGGGGGAGTACAGGGGGGAGTACAGGGGGGAGTACAGGGGGGAGAACAGGGGGGAGGAGGCTTTCTGTTCCGCGGACGCGCGTCTCGCCGGCTTAGATATGAAAGAAGGTTGAGGCACCCCAATTTAGATCAAAATAATTACCATGTGAAATATTAATTTGCCTGCCTGAGCCTTGGGGTTAAACAGTGGCGGAGCCATCTGCTGGCCTCTGCATGGGAGACAGCACAGGAACCTTCAGAGAGAGCACACCAACCACGTCTGAGCGCCAGGGGAAAGGAGGGGGGGGGGGGGGGGCCTCAGATGGCCAAGGACAATGCAATGCAAAATATGGACAGCTAACAACAAGCAAACAAACAAGCAAACAACATACGAAGAGAGACATCATGGATTCTGATTGTTGTGGTTTGTAGTCATGGAGAAGAAGCCGCTCATGACCCCAGGCTGACCTCTGAGCTGAATCTAGGCTGACCCCCCAACTCCCCCCCCCCCCCACCCCCCCACCTCTCCCCAGTTTGAGATGGTGGGAGTCCTGGATTATGGCCTTGGTACACCTAATCAACTGGATTAGGCAGTCATAGTGGGGGCAGTGAGTGGTACAAGCTATTCCCCCTATCTCCACACTCCCTCCATAGTGGGGGCAGTGAGTGGTACCAGCTATTCCCCCTATCTCCACACTCCCTCCATAGTGGGGGCAGTGAGTGGTACAAGCTATTCCCCCTATCTCCACACTCCCTCCATAGTGGGGGCAGTGAGTGGTACCAGCTATTCCCCCTATCTCCACACTCCCTCCATAGTGGGGGCAGTGAGTGGTACCAGCTATTCCCCCTACATCCACACTCCCTCCATAGTGGGGGCAGTGAGTGGTACCAGCTATTCCCCCTATCTCCACACTCCCTCCATAGTGGGGGCAGTGAGTGGTACCAGCTATTCCCCCTACATCCACACTCCCTCTATTCCTCTACCCCCTTCCACTTCTATCCACCATTTTCTAGAGGGGAGGAGGAGAGAGGAGAGGAGAGGAGAAGAGAGGAGAGGAGAGGAGAGAAGGAAAGGAGGAGAGAGGAGAGGAGGAGAGTCAGAGCCCTCAGTCACAAGGTCTCTTAGAAGACAAGAGCAGAGGAGAGGAGAGGAGAGGAGACAAGGAGAGTAGGAGAGGAGTGGAGACAAGGAGAGGAGGAGAGAGAAGGAGAAAGGGAGAGAGGAGAGAGGAGGGGAGGAGGAGAATGAAGAAGAGAAGAGTGGAGAAGAGGAGAGAAGGAGAGAGAAAGGCGGCCCGCTGCATGGATAACGTCTCTAAGACGACAGGAGCAGAGGAGAGGAGAGAAGAAGAGCGAATGAGAGGAGAGGAGGAGGAGAGAAGGAGAGGAGAGGAGGAGGAGAGGAGAGGAGAGGAGGAGGAGAGAGAAGGAGAGTGAACGGCAGGGATTACGTCTCTAAGAGGACAGGAGCAGAGGAGAGGAGAGAAGGAGAGGAGAGGAGGAGAGTGAAAGGATCAGGTCTCTAAGAGGACAGGAGCAGAGGAGAGGAGAGAAGGAGAGAAGGAGAGGAGAGGAGGAGAGGAGAGAAGGAGAGGAGAGGAGGAGAGTGAAAGGATCAGGTCTCTAAGAGGACAGGAGCAGAGGAGAGGAGAGGAGGAGAGGAGAGGAGAGGAGAGGAGGAGAGGAGAGGAGGAGAGAGAAAGGATCAGGTCTCTAAGAGGACAGGAGCAGAGGAGAGGAGAGGAGGAGAGGAGCAGAGGAGAGGAGAGGAGGAGAGGAGAGGAGGAGAGAGAAAGGATCAGGTCTCTAAGAGGACAGGAGCAGAGGAGAGGAGAGGAGGAGAGGAGCAGAGGAGAGGAGAGGAGGAGAGGAGCAGAAGAGGACAGGAGGAGGAGAGAGAGAGGAGAGGAGAGAGAGAGAGAGAAGGAGGGATCAGGTCTCTAAGAGGACAGGAGCAGAGGAGAGGAGAGAAGGAGAGGAGAGGAGGAGAGGAGAGAAGGAAAGTTAAAGGATCAGGTCTCTAAGAGGACAGGCTGTCTGTCTCAACGTGACAGTAGTAGCAGCAGCAGCATGCGGGTCTGGAGCTGCAGATAAAACCTCCTTCTTTAAAAGCCAGGCGGCTGCCAAAGCTATTCCACACATAATAGACAGGGAGAGACGGGGAATAGCTGGCTAGGCAGGAAATTGCAGGGATTAAGTCATAGAACCGGTGCCCAGCACTATCTGGAGCGTTTATCACTGTACTCTAGCTATCTCCAGTGACAATATTTGCCTATAGGTGAGTGAAAGCACCTCCCCCAGTAGCAGCACAGGCTGAGCCCATAGTCCTGAGTGTGTGTGTGTGTGTGTGTGTGTGTGTGTGTGTGTGTGTGTGTGTGTGTGTGTGTGTGTGTGTGTGTGTGTGTGTGTGTGTGTGTGTGTGTGTGTGTGTGCGTATGTGTGTGTGTGTGTGTGTGTGTGTGTGTGTGTGTGTGTGTGTGTGTGTGTGTGTGTGTGTGTGTGTGTGTGTGTGTGTGTGTGTGTGTGTGTGTGTGTGTGTCGGCAGAGAGACGACGGGAGCACTCCCATACTAAACACTGTCCTTCTCCCTGCCGTTCCTCAGACCCCCTACAGAGGCTGACAGGCAGCACACTGCTGACACACACAGCCGTCACGCGGGCGCTAACATAACCCCTCTGTTTCAGGGAAGTATGATGGGATGGCCATTGGGGAGGCCGCAAGCATGGCTTGGCATAGCTAGTGTTCCCACAACCAGACCAGGAGAGAGAGAGAGAGAGAGAGAGAGAGAGAGAGAGAGAGAGAGAGAGAGAGAGAGAGAGAGAGGAGAGGGAGAGAGAGAGAGAGAGTGGGTGGGGGGTAGTTAGATAAAGAGAGATAGAGAGAAAGAGAGAGAGGGGGTAGTCAGATAAAGAGAGAGAAAGAGAGAGAGAGAATGAGACGGAGAGAGAGGGGGTAGATAGATAGAGAGAGAGATAGAGAGAGAAAGAGAGAGAGAGAGAGAACGAGAGAGAGAGAGAGAGAGAGAGAGAGAGAGAGAGAGAGAGAGAGAGAGAGAGAGAGAAGGAGCAAGGGACATTGAGGAAAGGTTGTGATCCATCTTCTACCTGTAGCCGAGCCTCCCCAAACTTCTGCTCCTTGATGAATTATCAATGCTGTGTGGGGATCATCAGCATGCAGAGACAGGCGCTAAGTTAGAGACCGGGTCCAGCACCGCCGGACATGACAGCTCCTACACACGCACACGCACACGCACACGCACACACACACACACACACAGTCGCACACGCACACGCACACGCACACGCACACACACACACACACGCACACATTCACACACAGTCACACACGCACACTGACACACACGCACACACACACACACACGCACACACAGTCACACACGCACACTGGCACACACACACACACACACACACACACACACACACACACACACACACACACACACACACACACACACACACACTGCGTGCTCCTGCAGGTTATACAGGCACACAGGAAACAAAGGTGTGTCTCATAGCAGCCCAGAAGCTCCCACCCACCAGGGATGCAGAGGGGCAGAAATCGAATGGCCGCTGATAATGTTTTCCTCCACCAGTGTAGTTGGCTGTAAAGTGTATTACTCAGTCCTGTTCTTATAGACTGTCCTGGAAATGATGCTGCTGTGTAGTAGTTGTACACTACATAGGTGGCAGAAGAGTAACACACACACACACACACACACACACACACACACACACACACACACACACACACACACACACACACACACACACACACAGTTTGCTGCTGCTGCTGCAATCACTGACCACTGTGGCCCTTCTGTCTTTTCTATGAGTTCTAGCTCTACGTTTGAAGTTGCCAGGGGTGACGGTAGGTAAGAGGGGAGTTAGGATTACGTACTTCTTCATGCTAATTCCACTTCAGTGTTCCACACTGCTAGTAGTTAAGCACTGACACAATGGGGTTGTCATGGCTACAGAGAGTGGGGTCCTACCCCACTCACCCACTACAACACCAACCATGGCCGGGTGTGATGGTTTGGTTGTTGGTTTAGTTGTTGTCACGGCTACGCTTGTAGGGCGCTTGCTGCATGTGTCTCCTCCCCTTTGACCTTTTAGGAGCTGTGGAGATTGGGGCTGGATGGCTACAGATGGATTTCAGCTGTCCTGGGGTCTGTTTCAACTGGTCCAAAGGGACAGTCTGGAGCTCACACACACACACACACACACACACACACACGCGCACGCGCACGCGCACGCGCACACGCACACACACACCATACATGGACTTTGTTTGTCCATATCTTCTGTTGTGTAACAGTACAGGACAAAACAGCAGCCTTTTAGCTACAAACCGCTGTGAGGATGCTTCCAGACCTACTGGGGCGGGGGGGGGGGGGGCTCTGTATATCTCCTCTCTCTGTGTATATCTCCTCGCTCTCTCTGTGTATATCTGCTCTCTCTCTCTGTGTATAGCTCCTCTCTCTCTGTGTATAGCTCCTCTCTCTGTGTAGATCTCCTCTCTCTCTAGCTCCTCTCTCTGTTTAGATCTCTACTCTCTATGTGTGTATATCTCTTCTCTCTGTGTAGATCTCCTCTCTCTCTGTGTAGATCTCCTCTCTCTCTCTGTATCTCCTCTCTCTGTGTAGATCACCTCTCTCTCTCTGTAGCTCCTCTCTCTGTGTATATCTCCTCTCTCTCTCTCTCGCTGTATCTCCTCTCTCTCTGTGTAGATCTCTCTCTCTATATACTGTATATCTCCTCTCTCTGTGTATATCTCCTCTCTCTCTGTGTATATCTCCTCTCTCTCTGTGTATATCTCCTCTCTCTCTGTGTATATCTCCTGTCTCTGTGTATATCTCCTCTCTCTCTGTGTGTAGCTCCTCTCTCTGTGTATAGCTCCTCTGCCTCTGTACACCGCAGACCCTAGGCAGGCCCTCTCTGCACACAATACATTACCAGTGTTTAAATGCACTGATAATGACTCCCCCAAACTTCCTCTTTCTCTGCGGCCCAAAAAAACATCAGCACTTTCCCCTCCTCAGCCTATTGTTTGAGTTCATAGTCTCTTATTTGCATTAAGCGAGCCAGGCAATTAATCAGGGCCCTCCTGTGTGCAAACAGTCACAGCCGGGAGGGAGAAACACTAGCTAGCTGAGTGGACCGAACAGCTAGCGCCGCATGGTGCTATCACAGGTAATTAATGATCTCCGTTAGCCGCCGCGCTGCTAGCGCCAAGGTGGCGACCATTAAGGCAATCGTTTAGCCATTGTACTGTACTGTGACCAAAATAATATATATATAATACAGAGTATATACACAGTATATATGGGATGACTTATAGTTTAGGATGTACATTCAGCAAAAACGTGATTTATCTCATGTGAAAATGGAAACAAAGGAGAAGACTCCCAGTCCGGTGTTAGGGAATCTGTGTCTATTAAACACACACACACTCTGGCGTTAGGGAAGGGTTAGCACTCTGTGACCGCACACAGTTGACCAAACACACAGTTGGATACAACGCGGTTAGCAAGGACCTTAGTGACGCCATCCGTCTTGCTCAGCCTCGTGTTGGGTCTTGGTTGTTGTAGTCCCAGTGAGAAAAGGGGCGATAGGGCCTCGGCCACGGGGAGCGCTTTAACAAACTACAACCCTCACGGTAAGCGGCGCTAACTCACTGATTCTGTTTTTATAACAACTGTAATTCACTGAATTGACAGCTGGTGATGTTTCAATTATTGTAGCTGTACTAGAATGACAGAGGTACTGATTCCATGTAACTATGGACTGTGATGGAATGTAACTATGGACTGTGATGGAATGTAACTATGGACTGTGATGTAATGTAACTATGGACTGTGATGTAATGTAACTATGGACTGTGATGGAATGTAACTATGGACTGTGATGTAATGTAACTATGGACTGTGATGTAATGTACCTATGGACTGTGATGTAATGTAACTATGGACTGTGATGGAATGTAACTATGGACTGTGATGTAATGTAACTATGGACTGTGATGTGGACTGTGATGTAATGTAACCAAAGACTGTGATGTAATGTAACTACGGACTGTGATGTGGACTGTGATGTAATGTAACTAAAGACTGTGATGTAATGTAACTATGGACTGTGATGTAATGTAACTATGGACTGTGATGGAATGTAACTATGGACTGTGATGTAATGTACCTATGGACTGTGATGTAATGTAACTATGGACTGTGATGTAATGTACCTATGGACTGTGATCTAATGTAACTACGGACTGTGATGTGGACTGTGATGTAATGTAACTAAAGACTGTGATGTAATGTAACTACGGACTGTGATGTGGACTGTGATGTAATGTAACTAAAGACTGTGATGTAATGTAACTATGGACTGTGATGTAATGTAACTAAAGACTGTGATGTAATGTAACTATGGACTGTGATGTAATGTAACTATGGACTGTGATGTAATGTAACTATGGACTGTGATGTAATGTAACTATGGACTGTGATTCCATGTAACTATGGACTGTGATGTAATGTAACTATGGACTGTGATGTAATGTAACTATGGACTGTGATGTAATGTAGCTATGGACTGTGATGTAATGTAACTACGGACTGTGATGTAACGTACCTATGGACTGTGACTACAAAAAAATTACAATGTACTAAAGGTACTATTCTTATAAACTATTCCCAGCCACTCTCCAGTCCCCCATCAGCTCTATGTCATAGAGTCTATGCTATCAGGACAAACTGCTATGAGTACTGCAGTCTCCTACCATCGCTCTAGGTCATAGAGTCTATGATATAACCACAGACTGCTATGAGTACTGCAGTCTCCTACCATCGCTCTATGTCATAGAGTCTATGATATAACCACAGACTACTATGAGTACTGCAGTCTCCTACAAGCGCTCTATGTCATAAAGTCTATGATATAAGAACAGACTACTATGAGTACTGCAGTCTCCTCCAGCGCTCTATGTCATAGAGTCTATGATATAACCACAGACTGCTATGAGTACTGCAGTCTCCTACCAGCACTCTATGTCATAGAGTCTATGATATAAGAACAGACTACTATGAGTACTGAAGTCTCCTCCAGCGCTCTAGGTCATATAGTCTATGATATAACCACAGACTGCTATGAGTACTGCAGTCTCCTGCCAGCGCTCTATGTAGGACAGACTACTATGAGTACTGCAGTCTCCTACCAGCGCTCTATGTAGGACAGACTACTGTGAGTACTGCAGACTCCTCCAGCGCTCTATGTAGGACAGACTACTATGAGTACTGCAGACTCCTCCAGCGCTCTATGTAGGACAGACTACTATGAGTACTGCAGTCTCCTACCAGCGCTCTATGTGGGACAGACTACTATGAGTACCACAGACTCCTCCAGCGCTCAGTGTAGGACAGACTACTATGAGTTCTGCAGTCTCCTCCAGCGCTCAGTGTAGGACAGACTGCTATGAGTTCTGCAGTCTCCTCCAGTGCTCAGTGTAGGACAGACTACTATGAGTTCTGCAGTCTCCTCCAGCGCTCAGTGTAGGACAGACTACTATGAGTTCTGCAGACACCTACACGTGTTGCACACGCATTAATCAGAGGTCTAATGGGAGAGATTAGTGCAGTGTTATCTAATTAGCAGCGTCCCAGTAGGTGAACAGACCTGCGATGCCAGTGAGTCAGACAGGCGACGCCAGCCCCCTGTGGAACAGCTACAGATGTCTGCGTGGGGAGCGCTCTCTCCCACTACTAACTACCAGACCCCCCACCAGCACCCCCACCCCCACACACATCCATCCAGCAGCTACAGCACACACAGAGAACACAGCCGTCTTCAGGGACAGAGGGAGGGGGGGGGGAAGCGAGAGAGAGGGAGAGGGATTCTAATTGCTGGTAATGATAACGTCCTCTTTAGACATTAAGAGGCAGAGACAAAGCATCACAGAGTGACATGTTAGGAGTGGATCCACACATTACATCATCATTACTATGATTACTGCCTTGTGAATTACCTTTGTGCGTGAGATGGGCTATGAAAATACATTCGATTTTATTTGATGTATATATTTGAACGTTTGTGATAGGTACTAATTGCTGATAATTATAACACCCTCTATAGGTGGTAAGGAGTCCCTCTTCTCTCTCCCTCTCCCCTCTCTCTCTCTCTCTCTCTTTCTCTCTCTCTCTCTCTCTCTCTCTCTCTCTCTCTCTCTCTCTCTCTCTCTCTGCTAAATGACCTGCCCTCGTGTTGGATGGACACCCTGATGAGGCTCTGACGGAATAATTGGTTGCCGTGGACGGGAGATGTGTTTCAGCCCACCCTGGGCTAGATGACTGCACCACGTTAGCTTTACATGTATCATAGGGACTAACACAGGATCACATGGGTTATAGATATCCAATTAATCCCCTCTAATTACACTGGTCCTCTCCAGAGCACCACTCAATACACACGCCTCTAAGGGCGGAGATCAAATCAATATCAATATCACATCAAGTCATTGCATATGAGAATAATAAGACTTCATCCATAGAGGAATGTCTAATTACATTCTCTGGACTAGAATAACATTTAAAAAAACAGACACTATACAATGCAATCATGACATCTAACATGACATTATGTGTAGAGGTGTGCTGTCATTATGGATGTGCTGGTTCCTTAGTGTAAAGGTGTAATGGTTCCTCAGTGTAAAGGTGTGTTGGTTCCTCAGTGTAAACGTGTGCTGGTTCCTTAGTGTAAAGGTGTAATGGTTCCTCAGAGTAAAGGTGTGTTGGTTCCTCAGTGTAAACGTGTGTTGGTTCCTCAGTGTAAAGGTGTGCTGGTTCCTCAGTGTAAACGTGTGCTGGTTCCTCATTGTAAAGGTGTAATGGTTCCTCAGTGTAAAGGTGTGCTGGTTCCTCAGTGTAAAGGTGTGCTGGTTCCTCAGTGTAAAGCTGTGCTGGTTCCTCAGTGTAAAGGTGTGCAGGTTCCTCAGTGAAATGGTGTGCTGGTTCCTCAGTGTAAAGGTGTGTTGTCACAATGGATCAGTGTAAAGGTGTGCTGGTTCTTCAGTGTAAAGGTGTGCTGGTTCTTCAGTGTAAAGGTGTGTTGGTTCCTCAGTGTAAAGGTGTGCTGGTTCTTCAGTGTAAAGGTGTGCTGGTTCTTCAGTGTAAAGGTGTGTTGGTTCTTCAGTGTAAAGGTGTGTTGGTTCCTCAGTGTAAAGGTGTGCTGGTTCCTCAGTGTAAAGGTGTGTTGGTACTCACGCAGACACTGGGGCAGCTCCCCGCTCCAGGAGCCCTTCCCCACACAGGTGAGCACAGCGGGGAAGGAGAGCTCGTATCCTGGCTGGCAGCTGTAGCTCACGCTGGTGCCCCACTCAAACACGGAGCCCTCCAGTACCCCGTTTGCCAAGGCGGGGGGCGCAGGGCACGTCACCACTGCAGGGGAGGTGAGAGGGCAGAGCACACACACACACACACACACACACACACACACACACATCACACAGGAAAATACACAGACACACACGCACACACCGATATGGGAAATAAAATAAACACAAAAAACAGACAAACACACACACACACGCACGCACACACACACACACACACACACACACACACACACACACACACACACACACACACAGGAAAATACACAGACACACACGCACACACCGATATGGGAAATAAAATAAACACAAAAAACAGACAAACACACACACACACACACACACACACACACACACACACACACACACACACACACACACACACACACACACACACACACACACAGAGAAAGAGAGAGAAAAGTCAGTCTGGTAGCTGTGTTAAGGTTTGAATCCTACAGATTTGAATTGAACAGCTTGAGACAAATATGTTTGATATATGATCTAGTTACTCTATGGTAGAATAGACAAAATGAGACTTACATTCATCGTTATATATTTTATCTAGCAGAGACAGAGATATCATTGTATAAAATATGATAAACAGCGTTGGTCTAACTCAAGGACAGATGGCACATGAATTAATTACTGCTGCTGTTTCACCTCATCACCGTCCTTTTCTCCACACGTCCCCGGAACGCACATAAACTCAGGAACGCTAACACACAACAGGCTATACATATATAAAACTTACACATAAGAGTTACACACACACATAGGTACACACCTCAGCATCACACGCACACACACACACACACACACACATACACACAGTATTAACAAACCACTAGAAGAAAGGCGAGGCTGATACACGTTCCATCGACCCCGAGCCTCATCAGTCCATCCTGGTTAGACGAGTGGATTCTCAGACACATTCAAACCAGAGAAGACTCTCCACTCTCACACTGGGGGTATAAAGGGCTGAGATGTCACGTTTGCTCTTCTGCATTCCATCTGTCTATTCTATTCCTGGCTTGAAAGCATGTGTCAAAGTAAAGAAGCACTCAAGTCCATCCGACATGAAAGGTTCGATTCAGACGCGTCAAATCCGAAAACACCTTATCTTTACCCAACACAAAGGGCAGTGATCTCAGTCGACAGCCAACCGTCCCAGAATGCACTGCGCACCGAGCCAAAGTGCTGAGGGAACCAAAGGGTTTGAAACATGACCAATATGGCCCCCGTCACATGACCTTGGAGTTCTCTCACTCTATTCTAGAACCTTTAAAACATGACCAATATGGCCCCCGTCACATGACCTTGGAGTTCTCTCACTCTATTCTAGAACCTTTAAAACATCAATATGGCCCCCGTCATATGACCTTGGAGTTCTCTCACTCTATTCTAGAACCTTTAAAACATGACCAATATGGCCCCCATCACATGACCTTGGAGTTTACTCTCCCTCTTGACCCTGTCTCTTTTCACTTGAAGCAGTGTTTGCGTGATGCCACTTCAAGGTCCAGTTTACCCGCCGGGCTCACAGAGGGTCTAGAACAGATCTGAACAGGTCCACTCAGGGCGTGGGGTCTAGAACAGATCTAAACAGGTCCACTCAGGACGTGGGGTCTA
>JAPMUY010004118.1:57500-65000 GCA_026901105.3 Galaxias olidus | reverse complement strand
CCATCCTATACATATTTTACAGTGATATTCAAAATTCATGTTTCTACAATTAACACCAGCCTTCATGTATGGTTCGCAGCCCCCCCCCCCCCCCCCCCGTTGCCAGAAGATTGACCAGAAGACCAGAAGATTGAACAACTTCCAACTGAACCTAAAAAACAAACTCATCTCTTAAGTGCACCTTTTATACTCTTCAACTCTATTTCAATGAACTGTAGCATAATCAATCATAATCAATAAAGCAGTTCTCTATGATTAAGAAAAAGTCAAACACTTCTCATCAAGGACAAAGTTAAGCGAGAGAGAGAAAAAACATGGCAAACGGAATCTCTGATCTGCCTCTTCTGGAGGAGCGGGACTTTTCCCCCACTGACCTCTGGGTATTGTAGTCTTATCTTCCATCTTTAAGTGACGTGCCTCCATGTCTGATTGCTTTGTTATACATATTTTACAGTCATATTCAACATTCATCCCTTCCATAATTGACAGAGGGCCTATTTTAAGGATTAAACCCCCACGTTGCTGTCCCTGGTACGGGGACAAACCTTTGGAGAACTACCCGAGAGAGGTAGAAAACTTTTCTTTTACTTACTTATTAGCTTTCCGTCATGCGAGCGGGGCGAGGCTTTTACCTTCAATCATTTAGATTTAGACATTTGTGAGAGCTTTGATTATGGGATGTCACTGTCACTGGAGCCCAACCGTGGTCGCCAAAGTAACCGTTACCAATGTTTTAATCGGCTAAGTAACAGAATAATATGGAATCGTCATCTTGAAATGATGCATTTTTAAATCCAGTATCCAAGATACTTATGCCAACAGCAGAGTAAATAAATCATCCAAAGAATCAGATCAGACTAAATATTTGAAGTAAAAGCCAAACTTGTTTGTTGTGTGACTTGTAAGCCATTCCGCGAGTCCATGCTCCGAGCAGTCAGCGGAGCCGTGTTTTAAAATGGGATCCTTAGAGCATCCGGAGGGCTGAGAGGAGACCACGGGGCCTCTATCTGTCAGAACAGGTTTGGGAGAGGACGCTTTCTCTATACAAACCCACCGCAGACGCCTCTCTCCTCTGACAGGCCAACATGACAATGTCCTGCCCTGTGTGTGTGTGTGTGTGTGTGTGTGTGGACATGAATATGCATGTCCGAGTGTGTGAGAGTCGCTGCGGGCCCTGGTCCGCCCAACAGGTGATTTGAATAAAGGATGTGTGTTCGTCGACCGTTTCACAGCCCAAAGGAGGACATGAATTAAAGACAGACCACTTGGCAAACAGAAACAGGGGGAGCTCAAAACAGTGGCAACAGACATGCCCGTGTGTGTGTGTGTGTGTCTGTGTCTGTCTCTCTGTGTGTGTGTGTGTGTGTGTGTGTGTGTGTGTGTGTGTGTGTGTGTGTGTGTGTGTTTGTTTGTTTGGTTGTTTGCGTGTCAATCCAATGTCTACTCTATTCCCAATCTCAATTTCCACTATACCTCCAGCCAGTAGGTTACGGGAGGGATGTTGACTTTTACAACTCAACTAAACTAAACAGAGTGTGTGTGCTTGTGCGCGTGTGTGTGTGTGTGTATGTGTGTGTGTGTGTGTGTGTGTGTGTGTTTGGCTGGCAGTCTGAATAGAGCGTCTTATCTTCTGGCTATGGCTCTATGGGAGGACCAGCCGCTCTCCACATTCATCCACAGCCCAGCCCAGCCCAGCCCAGCCCACCCAGCCTAGCCCAGCCCACCCAGCCTAGCCCAGCCCAGCCCAGCCCAGCCCAGCCCAGCCCAGCCCACCCAGCCTAGCCCAGCCCAGCCCAGCCCAGCCCAGCCCAGCCTAACCCAGCCTAGCCCAGCCCAGCCCAGCCCAGCCCAGCCCAGCCCCCCCAGCCTAGCCCAGCCCAGCCCAGCCCAGCCCAGCCCACCCAGCCTAGCCCGGTGTAGCCTAGCCCTGTCCAACCCAGCCCAGCCTAGCCCAGCTCAGCACAGCCCAGCTCAGCCCAGCCTAACCCAGCCCAGCCTAACCCAGCCCAGCACAGCATAACCCAGCACAGCCCAGCCCAGCCTAGCCCAGCCCAGCACAGCCTAACCCAGCCTAACCCAACCCAGCCCAGCCCAGCGCGACCCAGCCCAGCCCAGCCTAACCCAGCCCAGCGCAACCCAGCCTAACCCAGCCCAGCCCAGCCCAGCCCAGCCTAACCCAGCCTAACCCAGCCCAGCCCAGCCCAGCCTAACCCAGCCCAGCCCAGCCCAGCGCTACCCAGCCTAACCCAGCCCAGCCCAGCCTAACCCAGTCTAACCCAGCCCAGCCCAGCCCAGCCTAACCCAGCCTAACCCAGCGCAGCCCAGCCTAACCCAGCCCAGCCCAGCCTAACCCAGCCTAACCCAGCCCAGCCCAGCTTAACCCAGCCTAACCCAGCCCAGCCTAACCCAGCGCAGCCTAACCCAGCCTAACCCAGCCCAGCCTAACCCAGCCTAACCCAGCTCAGCCTAACCCAGCCCAGCCCAGCCCAGCCCAACCCAGCCCAGCCTAACCCAGCCTAACCCAGCCTAACCCAGCCCAGCCTAACCCAGCGCAGCCTAACCCAGCCTAACCCAGCCCAGCCCAGCCCAGCCTAACCCAGCCTAACCCAGCCCAGCCTAACCCAGCGCAGCCTAATCCAGCCCAGCCCAGCCCAGCCCAGCCCAGCCTAACCCAGCCCAGCCTTACCCAGCCTAACCCAGCCCAGCCCAGCCTAACCCAGCCTAACCCAGCCTAACCCAGCCTAACCCAGCCCAGCCTAACCCAGCCTAACCCAGCCCAGCCTAACCCAGCCCAACCGAACCTAGCCCAGCCTAACCCAGCCTAGCCCAGCCTAACCCAGCCTAACCCAGCCCAGCCTAACCCAGCCTAACCCAGCCTAACCCAGCCCAGCCCAGCCTAACCCAGCCTAACCCAGCCCAGCCCAGCCTAACCCAGCCTAACCCAGCCCAGCCCAGCCCAGCCTAACCCAGTCTAACCCAGCCTAACCCAGCCTAACCCAGCCTAACCCAGCCTAACCCAGCCCAGCCTAACCCAGCCTAACCCAGCCCAGCCCAGCCTAACCCAGCCCAGCCTAACCCAGCCTAACCCAGCCCAGCCTAACCCAGCCCAGCCCAGCCCAGCCCGGCCTATTCATCCCCTCATGACCGGTACAAAACGAGAAGAAGCAGAAAGAAATTCGATACGACCAACAACAACAACACAAACACATAAAAACGACCCAACCCAACCCAGAACGTTCCTAACCTAACCCAACCCGGAACGTTTCTAACCTAACCCAATCCAGAACATTCCTAACCTAACCCAATCCAGAACGTTCCTAATTTAACCCAATCCGGAACGTTCCTAACCTAACCCAACCCAGAACGTTCCTAACCTAACCCAGAACGACCTAACCTAACCCAGAACGTTCCTAACCTAACCCAGAACGTTCCTAACCTAACCCAGAACGACCTAACCTAACCCAGAACGTTCCTAACCTAACCCAGAACGTTCCTAACCTAACCCAGAACGTTCCTAACCTAACCCAATCCAGAATGACCTAACCTAACCCAGAACGTTCCTAACCTAACCCAATCCAGAACGACCTAACCTAACCCAACCCAGAATGTTCCTAACCTAACCCAATCCAGAACGTTCCTAACCTAACCCAATCCAGAACGTTCCTAACCTAACCCAATCCAGAACGTTCCTAACCTAACCCAACCCAGAACGTTCCTAACCTAACCCAACCCGGAACGTTTCTAACCTAACCCAATCCAGAACGTTCCTAACCTAACCCAATCCAGAACGTTCCTAACCTAACCCAATCCAGAACGTTCCTAACCTAACCCAACCCGGAACGTTTCTAACCTAACCCAATCCAGAACATTCCTAACCTAACCCAATCCAGAACGTTCCTAATTTAACCCAATCCGGAACGTTCCTAACCTAACCCAACCCAGAACGTTCCTAACCTAACCCGGAACGTTCCTAACCTAACCCAATCCAGAACGTTCCTAACCCAATCCAGAACGTTCCTAACCTAACCCAATCCAGAACGTTCAACTTGTCATAAACGTTCTATTGTACATGCTTCAGTGCGTAATGAAGCCAGGCACAGATGAAAGTCCTCGCTGTCGTGTTTCCTTGACTAACACACAGCAAACAGACTGCAGGTAAAGCCTACAACTCGCTACACGATGAATCAATGCCTTCCCCCTGCTCTTCTCTCAATACTCCTGCTGCAGATTTACTGCACACAGTTAAAGAGTTGCATCTAACTGACTGCATAAATCAGCCAGCGCAAAGAAAACTTTTCCCCTTCCATGAGGGGGGGGGGGGGGGTACACTTTGATTCTGGAACCTTTGATAATCAATAAAGCATGAAGCGTGAAAACGAGTGGTACTCTAATGGACCTTTAATGGGACGGGGGGGGAGGAAGGGGGGGACGGCCCAGAGCTCGGCCCCTCTCATCCTGCCCCTGACAGCTGCGGCTGCGGAGATGAGGAGCGGGAGAAAGAATAAGGAGAGGAAGAGGAGGATGAGGAGGAAGATGAGGGTGGAAGAGCAGGCGGCTCGGGGCTCGGTCTCCGTGAAAACATGCCAGTGACAGCTGCGGCTGCAGGGAGACGAAGAGGAGGAGGAGGAGGGAGAGATGGAGGGGTCGATGAAGAGGAACAAGAGTAGGGAATGACAGGGGGAGATGTAGGGTTAGCGAGGGAGAAGTTACATCAGTGCCATTTGCTATTCAGCAGTGGGTTAGGGTCAGAGTCA
This sequence comes from Galaxias olidus, assembly GCA_026901105.3. Lineage (NCBI taxonomy): Eukaryota > Metazoa > Chordata > Actinopteri > Galaxiiformes > Galaxiidae > Galaxias > Galaxias olidus. The sequence continues at coordinate 60,246 of JAPMUY010004118.1, read as the reverse complement.
GGGATAGGGTTAGGGCTAGGGCTAGGGTTAGGGTCAGGGTTAGGGTTAGGGCCAGGGCCAGGGTTAGGGTTAGGGTCAGGGTTAGGTTAGGGTCAGGGTTAGCGAGGGAGGGAGACCTACAGCAGTGACTGAGAGAACAGATAGATGAGGATGAACGCACTAAAGACAAAAGAGGAGAAAAAGAGAGAGGGAGTCAGAAAAGCAAGAAGTATGTCTGTGACAATGTTGTTCAATAGAAGGAGCAGGAGGAAGAGGAGGAGGGGCTGATGAAGATGAAGAGCGGCCAGGTGCAGCAGGAGGAAGGTTTCAGCATCAGAAGGACGCGGAGACAAAGGGGCCCTCAGACTGTTTGCACAAGGTTTCTCTGTAAACGCATCATTTCCATTGAAAGTCTTATCACTATCAGCCGCTCTCCATTACCCTGTAGTCCTTTAGTCTTTATCAATGTAACACACACACACACACACACACACACACACACACACACACACACACACACACACACACACACCTTGTACACACACACACACACACACACACACACACACACACACTCTCTCTCTTTCTCTGTATAGTAAATGCCTCTCTCTCTTTCTCTCTCTCTGTCTCTCTCTGTATAGTATATGTCTCTCTCTTTCTCTCTCTCTCTCTCTGTATTGTATATGTCTCTCTCTCTCTCTCTCTCTCTCTCTCTGTCTGTCTATGTATAGTATATGTCTCTCTCTTTCTCTCTCTCTCTCTCTGTATTGTATATGTCTCTCTCTCTCTCTATCTCTCTCTCTCTGTCTCTCTCTGTATAGTATATGTCTCTCTCTTTCTCTCTCTCTCTCTCTCTCTGTCTCTCTCTCTCTCTCTCTCTCTCTCTCTCTCTCTCTCTGTCTATGTATAGTATATGTCTCTGTCTGTCTGTCTGTCTGTCTGTCTGTCTGTCTGTCTGTCTATATATAAATATTTATTATATGTAGTGTATGTCTCTCTTTATATAAATATATATTATATGTAGTATATGTCTCTCCATCTCTCCACCTTTTTCATTATATACAGTGTATGCCTCTCCACCTCTTTCTACAGTCTCTCTCTCTCTCTCCCTCTCTCTCTCTCTCTCTCTCTCTCTCTCTCTCTCTCTCTCTAGTAGTATCTCTTTCTCTGAATAAAGAATATGTCTCTCTATCTTATCTCTCCAAAAGACTAATTTCATTCCTCCTCAAATTGAAAAATATCCTTTAAATGACGGGCTCCAATCAGAGGCCTTTATCCGTTACTATGCTCCAATTACAGCAATAAAATGTATTAAATAAAACCGATAAAAAAACGCTGCAGCCGGATTTGGAGGAAAAGAGAAAGGAATTCTGTCTAATTCTGTCAGTGGTTTCAGCTTCACACTGAGTCAGAGAGCGACACATATCTTAATTACGGTGTGTGTGTGTGTGTGTGTGAGACTTATTTAATCGACGTTGACAGCGTGGAGCTTTCCTAGAGGAGAGCTCTCACAGACTCGACGCTCTGCTACTCTCAATGAGATAAAACACTTCCTTTACCATTCCCCAGGAAGCCTGAAGTTATCGTCGAGTGAAAACACGCGTTCCGGACGTCACTGGCCCGAGAGCGACTGGAGGACTCCAGACAGTAACATAAGTACGTCTCCCACCTCCCTAGACCTGTGGTCTCCTCTGTTTAGTCTCTCTGTTCATGTACTGTGGATTATAGATTGGTATTGAAGGACCCCCCTGTACGGAGCAGGGAGTGCTATAAAAGCCCTCACTATGGGGGTTCAACATGGCTCCCAGCCGCTCCCATCCACTCAAACTCACTGATGGACTTCCCCCTACCGGCTTCTCACTTTGAAGGCATGTTTCTTTTATCCCCACATACAATGGCCGAGTGGAAGAGAAAGAAAAGGCATTCCGTATGTCATTTGTATGTTAACCATGCATGTTGCGTCGCGTGATAGGTTATTTCTGCTTCTTAAACCCAGAGACTCAACCACAATCAAATCATATCTATAACCTTTCTGTTGCTCTTATGGAGAGGAGAAAATGAAATCCAGCCCCTTCACAGACTAATAATACTATAGTGGCATTTCCAACGGGCTTAAGAGGAGAAGCAAGGCCAATCCAGACAGAGACCAGTTATAAAAAGTTATTATTACTATTATTTTTATTCTTATTTAAAAAAAAATTATATTATTAATAATAATAATAATAATAATAATAATAATAATAATAATAATAATAATAATAATAATAATAATAATACACAATAAATCAAGCCAATCCTGCAAAGAGAGCTTTTAAACAGGTGACAGTTTTTTTATGAATGTAACACTTACAGCTGCAGTTTGGGGCGGTGTTAGACCACGTGCCATTGGCTAGACACTGCCGTGTGGGCGGGCCCGTCAGAAGGTAACCGTCCATACAGGAGTACAGGATGGAGCTGCTAAACGTAGCCCCGCCCATCAGGGAAATACGACCATGTGCTGGCGTCCCAGGGTTCCCACAATGCACCGCTGAAAAGGCAGAGAGAAGGGGCAAGCAAAAGGTTTATGATTTTTATACATTTATCAACACGGTAATTACTGTAGTTTTTTTTATATTCAATTAGCTTTTTGAGGTATTTACATTAGAGACTGGAACAGGATTTCAGGCTGTGAGGCTGTAATATGGTAACGCTGTCGTTAACTAACGTGTAAAGCTGTAACACCATATATGGTAAGGCTGTCATTGTCTAACGTGTAACGCTGTAACAC
>JAPMUY010004118.1:47500-52500 GCA_026901105.3 Galaxias olidus | reverse complement strand
GAGCGTGTATGCGTGTGTGTGTGTGTGTGTGTGTGTGTGTGTGTGTGTGAGCGTGCGTGAGTGTGAGCGCGTGTGTGTGTGTGTGTGTGGGGGGGGGGTGTTAGATAGATGAGTGTTATCAGAGAGCAGTCTGTCAAGGTAACGCTGTGGTTTGTACCTCTGGTGAACCCCCTCCAGCTCTCCGCAGCCCCCTCTCACCCCCCCCTCCACACCCGCCACCGCAGACCAGTAGGGAGGGCGGCCATCTTATCACACCATGTAAATGTCAGCGCTGTGATTAACGGCTCCCTCTGCAGCCCCTCCTCAGAGGAAAACGCTGCGCTGGATGTGACACGCGTTCACAAAACGGCGACATGAAAACACCGGCTAGCACATCAGCGCCATCGTTTAGCTTGTTTACTGCCCGACGCCACCAACACTCGGTTTAAAAAGCAGCTCTGATTACCCCAAAACAAGCCAGCGATGACATGCTAATGGGAGCTTTTCCCTAAATTAAAACCTGCCACTAATCAATTCCTTATGTAACGTCTCTTAATTAGACGTCTGCGGGAAAAGCAGCCAGAAATAGAGATGACAGGCGCGCCTCATTTCAGCCGCTCCATCACGCTGGCAGCCTGACGTAGACATACACCACCTAGAACACACAGTTTACAGAAAACTCAGGAATTAAAAGTCTGTCACCACGAACCAGTACACAAGAGGAGGAAGAGGAAGAAGAAGAAGAGGAAGAGGAGGAAGAAGAAGAAGAAATAAGAAGAAGAGGGAGAGGAAGATGATGAAGACGTCAAAGAATAAGTGGTTAGGCAGCGGTGCAGTAAACCCTCCAGCAGCAACAACGACAGCAACAACAACAGCTCCGCGTTCTACAGAAGTCACAAGATGGCTCCCAGCGAGACAACAGCGCGATCTCAAACAGCCCTTCTGGGTCAGTGAGTTTGGGGAACGGCCCGGTGGTGTAGTGATGCTGCTGGCAGTGGAGCGAGCCACGGACAGACAAACGGGGGGCTTCTCCTCCCCTAGTCAGGGGCCTTCAGCAGCCACGGCACGGGAGGAGCAGGGGGGGCTGGGGGGGCTTTGAAGCTCGCCAGAAAGTTAAACCTCAGAAGTGCCTGTGTTTTCAAATGAGGAGGATGAGGGGAAGGCGGGCAGGTAATTGACAGAAGCTGTGGAGAATAGTGGAGTAAAAATGGCAGGGTAATCTTTCGGGCACAACAAAACATAATCTAAATTGGTAATGTAATCAGCCATTTATTGGACTCTGCGATCTCGTATTCATATTCATATGCTATCAATCATATGATCAAAGCGGCGCTAGGACAGCGGACTTGTGATAAGTAATGTCTGACTGGAAGCCAAATTAAAGGGCTCGACAGATCTCGAATCAAAGAGACCAGGGCAGACAGGATGAGTTCTGAATTGCAAATCACTCAAACAAGTAGTTTTGACATAAGAACCGCGCATTCTGGAACCTTCTGGAACGCAATCTAGCCAGGAAGTGAAACGGGTACCGAGACCAAATAAGGGCACACAGTCAGGTGAGCGGGGCATGGTTTTATGGAGGTGCACTTGGTTTGGGCTGTGGGTCTTACCTGAGCAGTGGGGCAGGGGGCCACTCCAGTGTCCGTTAAGCTGACAGGTGAGGAGGGCGTCTCCCCTCAGCTCCCTCTCCCCGGAGCACGAGTACCTCACGGAGGAGCCGAAGGTGAAACGGTCCCCTGACAGGACTCCGTGAGGGGGGCTTCCAGGGGGGCCGCAGTCCACCTCTAGAGGGGGCGGAAAGAGAAAGAATAACAAACAAGTCAAGAGAGAGAGTCAAGTCAAGAGAGAGAGTCAAGTAAAGAGAGAGAGTCAAGTAAAGAGAGAGAGTCAAGTAAAGAGAGAGAGTCAAGTAAAGAGAGAGAGTCAAGTGTAACTGTCCAGTGTAAATAAACATGAATGCGGATGACCACTGCTGATCATTATCTAAGTATGGGCCCCAGTTAACACCAGTCCCTGCTAAGGACATAAGCTACTTTTGGGTGTCCTTAGGCAATTAAAAGCAAAAAGACCCCTAATTAAAAAAGGTTTCATAAGATCTCCAGTGGCAATGTCTCAACGTCTAACCAATACTATTAAAAATGAATGTCTGTAGAGTGGATAGCATTTTAAATTGCCGTCAGTGTCCAATCACAGTCAGTTAAGATAAATGTGGCAGGTAAACAAACCTTCCAAAAAAAATACAAAGCACTTTAAAATAAAAGTGCCCTGAAGTGGTGGACGGGATTTTGACAACGAAAAAGACCCTCTCCATGTTCCTAAATGTATGCTTATTATCTTTTAATGGGTTTGTTTTTCTAAGTGCCAAGCTAGTTTCCGCTCGGTAACATTTTAAAAGCTTGTAGTACGTTATGCATTTGACACTAGAAGCACTTTAAAATCACCATTACGTTTTGAAATACATGACCATCAAATACGGGGGCCTCTTCAGTACGATTACGCCTCGTGTATATCATAATTCATGGGCTGTTATTATGTAATTAGTATTCTGTGTGTTGGTATCAGAGTCATCCTCTTTTTCTATCAACGGCAGTCCAACTTGACAGCCATTCAGCTGGCTAACAGCCTCCTAACAGCTGCTGCATGCTAGCGGTCACACAGGCTGCTAACCCTCTCCATTCAAACTTGATGAGGTATAAAGAACGCAGGCAAGGTTGCCAGATAATGCTACAATTAGCATTAGCATTAGCCTAGAGGCCCTCCACAGGGTCAGGAGGTAAAAAAAGAGAAAAACGTGCGTTGACTGACACTGAGCTTTTTCTAACCTGCTGTGGCATACTAAAAATAACTGTAATCTGGCAGTACGGTCAGTCATTTAGGACGAGGGAACATGACACTTTAAGAAGGATTAACATAAGTAGCTGAAAGTGAACCAGAGGGAAAAGTGAACGTAAGTAAGTCGGTCAAACAGTTTTACATGTTACATGCTGAAAAAAGCAGCATACACTTACAACTAGGCAGCTCTCAACCACAGAGGTGAACGAAAAAAAGAGTGAAATTATAAGGCTGAGAAGACATGAAACAAACAACAGGAATTTGCATAACTAGGTGGCTCAAAGCCAAACCCACAGAACGAGGTTGTTTAAAGGTTTGACCATGCGGACACCGCTCCATAAAGGGGGATCAACACCTAGCCTACAGTATAACTACCAAACCCACAGAACAAGGTTGTTTAAAGGTTTGACCATGCGGACACCGCTCCATAAAGGGGGATCAACACCTAGCCTACAGTATAACTACCAAACCCACAGAACAAGGTTGTTTAAAGGTTTGACCATCTGGACACCGCTCCATAAAGGGGGATCAACACCTAGCCTACAGTATAACTAGGTACCTTACTACCAATCCCACAGAGCTAGGCTAATGCATAGCATGCTGTGTATGTTTACACTGTATCTTGTGAATCAATCAATCAATCCATTTGATTTGTATAGCACATTTCGTACACCAGTGTGTGAAGCGTCTTTGGGTGTGTGAAAAGCAGCATACAAATCAAATGATTATGCTTAGCCGAGCATGAACGAAGCTCCACAAAGCGAGCTGAATGAACTGTGACCTCATAGCGGAGCAGAGCAGAGCGAGCTGACCCACCGATGCATTCTGGGAGAGGCTTGTCCCAGTGGCCCTCGGGCTGACAGGTCAACACGGAGGAGCCAAACAGGTGGTAACCAGGGTTACAGTCGTAGAAGACCACGCTGCCAAAGGTGAAGTTGCCATGTTCGATCTTGCTCTCTCTGATGGAGTTAGCTGGGAGGCCTGGGTCTGTGCAGTTCACCACTGGGAAGAGAGGAAGAGGAGTTAGCTGGGAGGCCTGGGTCTGTAGTTCACCACTGGGAAGAGAGGAAGAGGAGTTAGCTGGGAGGCCTGGGTCTGTGCAGTTCACCACTGGGAAGAGAGGAAGAGGAGTTAGCTGGGAGGCCTGGGTCTGTAGTTCACCACTGGGAAGAGAGGAAGAAGAGTTAGCTGGGAGGCCTGGGTCTGTAGTTCACCACTGGGAAGAGAGGAAGAGGAGTTAGCATGGAGGCCTGGGTCTGTAGTTCACCACTGGGAAGAGAGGAAGAAGAGTTAGCTGGGAGGCCTGGGTCTGTAGTTCACCACTGCTAAGGGAGGACAGAGAAATAAAAACAACAAACAAAGACAATTATAGTCTCCTTTTTAGCTTTCTTTGATGGAGTGATTAAATCATTTGAGTGGTTTGTTTTTACAGAACAAACACTTGAAGCAATTACATTTTTTAATTATCCTGTCTTTTTTTTGCAACACTTGATGACGACTTCAAGCACCATTTGAATTATATTATACATAATGCACATTAACAAGTAATCAGAAGCTAATATTAGGCCAACACATTGAAGCCGTTCATAAAATTAACAGCATGGTTTTTTGTTTCTGCCTTATTAATTCGTTTGCGATTTATTTGTAAGCAATGTGCATGTTGTGTAACTTAAATGAAAATGTAGGAATATACTTTGAATACATCCGAATAATGTAAGCCCAGGGTTTCCAGGGTATTTGTCTTTTCTGTGAAAGTGTAACTCACAAAATATGTAGAGAACAATTAACACATAAAAAATGAACATTTAAATAAGGATGAAATCAAGTGGTTAAAAGGCTTGCCTGTCAAATGTATCTACTAACTCCTTTATCGTTTAATGAGATCTGGCACCAAATAAGTCATCAAACCACTGTCACTGTAACTTACACCATAACAAACCACTGTCAACTTACACTGTAACAAACCCCTGTCAGTGTAATTTACACCATAACAAACCACTGTCACTGTAACAAACCCCTGTCAGTGTAACTTATACCAAAACAAACCACAGTCACTGTAACTTACACCACAACAAACCACTGACTGTAACTTACACCACAACAAACCACTGACTGTAACTTACACCACAACAAACCACTGTCACTGTAACTTACACTGTAACACTGTCACTGTAACTTACACCATAACA
>JAPMUY010004118.1:40000-42500 GCA_026901105.3 Galaxias olidus | reverse complement strand
AACTCTGTTTTCATCACAGATGGAGATTTGATTTGAGGGCAACAGTGCTACAGAAGCCCGTATACAATAGCCTCGAAACAACTCTGTACAAACAATCCTAAGAAAAAAACAACGCACCCTCAAATAAGCTCGCACTTCCTGGAAATCTATCAGGGGTTGCCAGGCAACATGACTTTCTTGGATTCTCTAATCTGCAGGGAGACTAGGGAAGTCTTAAGCAACAGAGAGAGACACGGTGCAGGCATAAGATGAAAGTGGGCTCGCTTGTCTCATATATTATGGAGAGAAATACAGAACCAGGCCGAATCCCAGAGTGTTATTGCTACAGTATGGAGTATAGTCATGCTAATAGGCAACTTCACTGGCGTTTGTCAGACGAGTCTTTGTGAACGGTGATATGAGGGAAAGAATGTATATCCGTCACGGTGTCACAGAGAGAGAGCTCTCACTCTGTCTCTCTGTCACAGCCCTAACCGCTCCTAGCCCAAACTGCTCCCAGCGCACTGCATTTAAACAGGTAGCTCTACTCAGCCCAACTCTGTTTAGATGAGGCACAATGAGGGATATTGGGCTACAATAAATTACTCTTAAAAAAGTAAACACCTAAACAGATTTAATCATAGTTTTGTCACGTCTATATATACATATTATTTCCCAGTGGAAGTGTATATCTGAGTAAGTGATGGCGGTGTCTGGAAGTACGAGATTACCCAGGTATCATAACTAGCTTTTATCATATGACTCATGGTGCTGTGTGTGTGTGTGTGTGTGTGTTTGTGTGTGTGTGTGTGTGTGTGTGTGTGTGTGAGGGGGGGGGTCCACGGGTCAGTACCCAGGCATCATAACTAGCTTTGATCATATGACTCATTTGAATGTAAAGTACATTATTACAGTCCTTCATGTCCCAGTGTAAATGCAGTGTATGTGACTGATGGTGCTGTGTGTGTGTGTGTGTGTGTGTGTGTGTGAGGGGGGGGGGGGGGGTCCACGGGTCAGTACCCAGGCACCATAACTAGTAAGTGTAGTATAGGTGAGTGTGACAGATGTGTGTGTGTGTGTGTGTGTGTGAGAGAGTGTGACTGATGGTGGTGTGTGTGTGTGTGTGTGAGAGTGACTGATGTTGGTGTGTGTGTGTGCGTGCGTGGCTGATGTTGGTGTGTGTGTGAGTGTCTGTGTGTGTGTGTGTGTGTGTGTGTGTGTGATCTTGTGTGTGTGTGTGTGTGTGTGTGTGTGTGTGTGTGTGTGTGTGTGTGTGTGTGTGTGTGTGTGTGCGTGTGAGTGTGACTAATGCTGGTGTGTGGATCTGTGCGTGTATGGGAGTGTGACTGATGTGTGTGTGTCGGCGGGTCAGTACCCAGGCACTGCGTCTCCAGCCCGCTCCACAGCCCAGACAGAAGGCACTCACGGACCATGGAGCCCACCAGCACAAAGCCAGCCCCGCAGTTGAAAATGGCCGACGCTCCAAAGGTAGTCTGCGTCCCAATCTTCTTCCCATTAGGAGGAGTGGGCAGCTCTCCACACGAAATGACTGCAAGGAGAAGAAAGAGGAGGAGAGAAAGAGTGAGGAAAAAACAGACAGAAGGAGAGAGAGAGAGAGAATAGAGCATAAGAGTGAGAGAGAGTGAGAAAGAGTGCAAAAGAGAGCGAAAAACAGAGAGAAGTGAAAGAAAGAGAAGATGGAGAGAGAGAGAGAGAGAGAGAGAGAGAGAGAGAGAGAGAGAGAGAGAGAGAGAGTGAGAGGAGTGGGGCAGACAGAGAGAGAGAGAGAGAGAGAGAGAGAGAGAGAGAGAGAATAGAGCATAAGAGTGAGAAAGAGTGAGAAAGAGTGCAAAAGAGAGCGAAAAACAGAGAGAAGTGAAAGAAATAGAAGATAAAGAGAGAGAAAGAGAGAGATAGATAGAGAGAGAGAGAGAGATAGAGTGAGAGGAGTGGGGCAGACAGAGAGAGAGAGAGAGAGAGAGAGAGAGAGAGAGAGAGAGAGAGAGAGAGAGAGACAGAGACAGAGAGAGAGACAGAGAGAGGGGGGCAGACAGAGAGAGAGACAGAGAGAGGGACAGAGAGAGGGAGAGAGACAGAGAGAGGGGGAAAGAGACAGAGAGAGGGGGGGCAGACAGAGAGAGAGACAGAGAGAGGGACAGAGAGAGGGAGAGAGAGAGAACAGAGAGAGAGGGAGAGAGACAGAGAGAGGGGGAGAGAGACAGAGAGGGGGGGGGGCAGACAGAGTGGTTGGCTTTCAGCCTCAGAGTCAATAGCAGGGCTGAGCCAACGACCCTTAATGCAATAGAGTGAGTCCCATTATTTAACAGCCACATAATGACCGCTATTTTCTTTTGTCAAATATCTTTTCATAATTCTCCTCGCTGCAGTCATTTCCACACTTATCCTTGGTTACAATAGATTCCACCACATGATATGGTATTGTTGGAAGCTTTTTAAAAAAGCCCCTTGTCCACCAGAGCTTTAAGGCTAGATAGAGCGAGCGCACCCGATGCCTGTAATG
>JAPMUY010004118.1:5000-35000 GCA_026901105.3 Galaxias olidus | reverse complement strand
GACACAAACACAAACATAAACACACACACCAACATCAGACAACCCCCCCCCCCCATACTTGCCAACCTTGAAACCTCAAAAATCGGGAGGATTTCCAAACAACAGCGGCGGTCTGGCGGTCCTCTATACAAAACAATGTATTGATAGATGTGAAAATCGGAAGTCTTCCGGGAAAATCGGGAGGGTTGGCAAGCATGACCCCCCCCACACACATACACACTAACACTAAGACATATACACACACACACACACACACACACACTGAAACACATATAAACACACACACACACACACACAGAAACACATATACACACACACACTAAGGCACAGCCCACACACACAGAGACACAAACAGAGATATAACAGCAGGCCGTGGTCGCACCCTGGCAGGCGGGCACCGGGGAGTCCCAGCCGTAGTAACCATGGGGGGTCTTGGTGCAGACGCCGCTGGCCCTCCCCACCAGCTTGTAGCCACGGTCGCACGCCCAGCGCACGACGCTGTTCAGGTGACCCCCAGTCTGGCTAACCACAAAGCCATGCTGGGGGGAGTCCGGGGTGCTGCAGTACAGAGCTGGAGAGGAGGGGGGAGGGAGGGGAGGGAGAGGGAGATAGGGGAAGGAGAGAGGAGGGGGGAGGGAGAGTGGGGGAGAGTAGATGACAGGGGAGGGAGATGGGAGAGAGAGAGGTAGAGGGGAGAGAGAGAGGGAGAGGGAGATGAGAGGGAGAGGGGGAGAGAGGAGAGAGAGATGGGAGGGGGAGAGGGAGAGGAAATGAGAGAGAGGGAGAGAGAGCGGAGAGGGAGAGGGAGAGAGAGAGAGGAGAGGAAAGGAGAGAGGAGGGAGAGGTGGAAGATATAGATGGAGAGGGAGAAGTGGAAGAGAAGAGAAAGAGAATGAGAAACAGTGTTTCCATCTTAACCTCCACAAAGAGTCCCATCCAAATGACAGTTGTTTCAAAGACAGTGTGTCCTGGTGGAGAGAGCATCCTCCTATCTCCTATAACTGGCCCAGTGGATGCTAACTGACAGCCAAATCCTCCTATCCCCTATAGCTGGCCCAGTGGAGGCTAACTGACAGCCAAATCCTCCTATCCCCTATAGCTGGCCCAGTAGAGGCTAACTGACAGTCAAATCCTCCTATCTCCTATAGCTGGCCCAGTGGAGGCTAACTGACAGCCAAATCCTCCTATCCCCTATAGCTGGCCCAGTGGAGGCTAACTGACAGCCAAATCCTCCTATCCCCTATAGCTGGCCCAGTAGAGGCTAACTGACAGTCAAATCCTCCTATCCCCTATAGCTGGCCCAGTGGAGGCTAACTGACAGTCAAATCCTCCTATCCCCTATAGCTGGTCCAGTGGAGGCTAACTGACAGTCAAATCCTCCTATCACCTATAGCTGGTCCAGTGGAGGCTAACTGACTATGTGTTCTAGTGGAGAGAGCATCCCCCTATCTCCTATAGAGCCTTAGTCCTCCCCGTCCGGTTGAGGTCCCATGGTGGTCAATGGGAAGGAGAGGACTCTCTGTAGCTGGTCTAGTGCAGGTTGACTGACAGTCAAACCGTCTCCCTCCCCAACGCTCCTCCACTGGGGGGAGGGGGGGGGGGATTGATGTGTTTGCTACTTCCTGTCAAATGCTATTGGTTTGCAGGCGCTCTCTTTCCCCTCGTCCTACAGATCATCACACACACACACACACACAAACACACACACACACACACACACACACACACACACACACACACACACACACACAGGAAACACGACTTGGTTTTAACAAGCAGCAGAGAGGATGAGGAGTGCATCTCTGATGGGACGCAAAATATACCAGCAGCATCAGCCGTTATGGCAGGACGCCTGTTGCTATAGCGACTCGGTGAACGCATCACTGTGAATGTTTCTCCACAGCTCCACAAATATTATTGGTCATATACTGTAAGTCTGCACAGACGAGGACAAATCTGTTTAATTCTTTCAAATCAAGCCACAAATAAATAATTACTATAGACTTCTTACAAAACAAATGCTTTCTTATAGCATTAAATCAGAGTTTAATTGAAACCGAATTGTTTAATACACCAAACTGACCAGAGGGCTCCTGCTAGCATCATATAAATTATAATTATGTGATTATGTGTTGTTGCATTGTGTTGTGATGTGTTATTTGTACTGTGAAAAGTAATGCTGCTATGTAATGTGACAAGGGATGACGTGTGGTCACATGTTCTTATATGTTATAATGGGTGGCCATGTACTAATAATAATAAAAATTAATTTTACTCTAAGCGCTTTACTCAAATTGGTCGCCAATTAAGTACACAGAACGAACAATGAATGGGCCGACAGCTATCAAACACAACACTCAGTCTGAGTGATACCACGGCAGCCAATTTGCACCAGACTTGCTCACCCAACATATTGTGACAGACCCACACAAAATCGGGGAGAACATTCAAACTCCATACAGAAAGGCCCTTGGGTCAGGTGGGGTTTGAACCAAGGACCTTCTTGCTGTGAGGCAACAGTGCTAAACACTGAGCCACCATGCTGTACTGTCATATGTCATAACATGTGCTGTATAAACAGAGAGTATAGCAGAGTAATAATGGAGTATACTGAACAGGATACATACTTTGATACTCACTAACATATTGTCATAACATGTTCTGTATAAACAGAGAGTATAGCAGAGTAATAATGGAGTATACTGAACAGGATACATACTTTGATACTCACTAACATACTGTCATAGGTGTGGTGTTTAAACAGAGAGTATAGTAGAGTAATAATGGAGTATACTGAACAGGATACATACTTTGATACTCACCCACATAGCGGAGCCGGAAGCCCCGACGGTTGGTGCCGTGGTCGGAGGCCCAGCGCAGGAGGAGCTGGTGGCCCGTGGTGGTCAGGCTGAAGGGTGTGGCCACATCCCCGCTCAGAGACGCCAGAGACTGGCTGTAGATGTTAGGGCCTGCGGGGGAAACACACACACACACACACACACACACACACACACACACACACACACACACACACACACACACACACACACACACACACACACACACATACACACACACACACACACACACACAGAGAGAGAGATACACACACACACACACACACACACACACACACACACACACACACACACACACACACACACACACACACACACACACACACACACACACACACAGAGATACACATTCACACACAAAGCGATAGATACACATACACACACAAAACGATAGACACACACACACACACACATACATAGAGATAGAAATGCGCACACACACAAACACAATCACACACAGAGATAGAAATGGATTACTATAATTAAATGTAATTAGCTAAACTACCTCTGATATGGAACACAGCCTTACAGTATGACATCATCTAGTGAGTGTCATTCAGCAAGTCTGCTTGGCTTTCAACTGCCACTCAAAACACTTCCAGCCCTAGTACACCCATTTAAGATCTTTAGATATATTTTTCCTCAGATTCCAATGCTGTATTTTAAACATAGAGTCGTCATTTAGCATTTCGCAAGCAAACAGCTGAACGTCAAACAAGTTGAGAAAACGACTCTCTATATTATTTAGATATTTATTATACTTTGTTTTTGGATTTTGTTGATCCAAATCATTAATTAGACCCCCCCCCTCTCCCCGGAACTCACCGTCAAAGATCTCCAGGATGTCAAACTCCTTCTCCGTCTGGAAGAGGTCAAAGTGCAGGCTGATGTTGTAGCCCTTCTCCACGCTGATCAGCCACGAGCACATCTGGAGGTTGGGGTAGCTGTCCGGGTAGCCGGGGCTCAGGATCACCCCCGTGGAGTCGAAGCGCACCTCGTGAGCAGGGCACTGGACTGAGGGGGGAGAGGGAGGGGGGGTGGTAGGGAGAGGAGGGGAGGGGAGGGGAGGAGGGGGGAGAAAGGGAGGGAGGGAGGGAGAGGGAAAGGGGGGAAGAGGGAGAGGAGGGGAGGAGGGGGAGGAGGGGGGAGAGAGAGGAGGGAGAGAGAGAGAGAGGAGGGGAGAGGGGAGGGGGAAGAGGGAGAGGAGGGGAGGAGGGGGGAGAGAGAGAGAGGGAGGGAGATGGAGAGGAGAGAGAGGAGGAGGAGGGGGGAGGGGAGGGGAGGGGGAGAGGAGAAGAGAGGAGAGGAGAGGGGAGAGGAGGAGAGGGGAGGGGAGGAGGGGGGAGAGAGAGGGAGGGAGGGAGATGGAGAGGAAAGAGGAGGAGAGGGGAGGAGGGGGGAGAGAGAGGGAGGGAGGGAGAGGGGAGAGGGGAGGGGAGGGGAGGGGAGGGAGAGCAGGAGGGGGGAGAGAGAGAGGAGGGAGGGAGATGGAGAGGAGAGAGGAGGAGAGGGGAGGGGAGAGCAGGAGGGGGAGAGAGAGGGAGGGAGGGAGATGGAGAGGAGAGAGGAGGGGAGGGGAGGGGAGAGCAGGAGGGGAGGGATGGATACAGGATGGGAGGATTGAAGGTGAAGGGAGGGTGGGAAGGGAGGAGGCAGAGGGAGAGAGGAGGAGAGGGGGGAAGGAAAAGGAGAGAGGGAGGGAGGAAGGGAAAATGGAAGAAGCAGAGGAGGGGGGCATAGAGATGGAGGAAGGGGGAGGGAGGATGGAAGGGACAGGAAAGGGGGGGAGGGATGAAGGGAGGGACATGTGGAACATGCCAGGGAGGAGGAGGAAAAGGGCAGAGAAAATTGGAAGGTGAAAAGAAGAAATGAGAAAATGGAATTAGACAGAGTGTAGTCGGTATGGGAATGATATAGAGAACGCAATCACACAGTACAGAAGAGAGAGAGCGAGAGAGAGACACAGAGAGAGAGAGAGAGAGAGAGAGAGAGAGAGAGAGAGAGAGAGAGAGAGAAAGAGAGAGAGAGAGAGAGAGAGAGAGAGAGAGAGAGAGAGAGAGAGAGAGAGAGAGAGAGAGAGAGAGAGAGAGAGAGAGAGAGAGAGAGAGAGAGAAGAGAGAGGGAGAGAGGAAAAGGAAAAAGGAAAGAATGTCAGGAATGGCTCTGCTGTGACCGTGGGAACGACGAGAGTGAAAATTACAGTGAAATAATACGTCAGGCAGAAACAATTAGATTTCTGCCAGACAGGTATTGCACCTCGGGGCTACGTCAATGATTCACCGCTGGTCCCTGGGTCCCCTGGAAGCGATCTATCAAACCACTCGCTGCCACCGGGAAACTTTCTCATGCTGATATGACAGCACATGATGTGTGTGTTTGTGTCTGCTTTAAGGGCGAGACAGAGAAAGGGGGTGAGAGGTTTTTTGTGTCTGAGTGTGGAAGTGTACGTCTGTGTGTGTGTGTGTGTCATCATCTTCATACATTCACGATAAGTGGTTGTGTGCGTGTGCATGTGTGTGTGTGTTTCTGTGTGTGTGTGTGTGTTCCTGCACGTGCGTTGAGTTTCCGGAGGCTGGCACGTTTGAAATAATGACTAGTAAAGTAAGTTTCTGTGGTGCCCTTTCCCCTCAGGGTAACAGTGCTGGGCCCCAGGCCTTCACCCAGTGAGGAAATATGACATTAAAAAGGTTAACGCCAACAAATGGCCAATGTAAAAAGGGCAGCCCGAGCCTTGTGACATACATCAGGTAAAAGCAGAGAGCCGACAGGACAAGAACAAGCTGTCTTTACGATGACAAAGCCTGGACAACAGGCCAGGAGAAAGGTTACACCTCATGGACCCAGGCTTAGACTGGGAGTCTATGGGATCCTCCTAAATGGACCGCCATGCATGTAGGATCTGGGATCATTATAATGGACATGTGCTATTGTTTTTCTGCATAGGACCATTAACATCCTAAAGTGTGTTTGTCACAACTGCATAGGGAACTAATATATACGTAGGTATAGTTTTTTATGTAGTATACATATATATACAGATAATTAGCAACTGGCATTATCTTAGATGATCTGAAACAATCCCAGGCGCATATGGGGATGCTTATTCAATTCAATTCAATAATATAAAAAACAGGATCCTCAAGTCTATTTAAATGAATAAGAAACACAGAAAAGTCGTTTCAGAGTCAAGGATAAAAGTAAAAAAAAGAAAGCGCTATCTCACTCAGGCGGGAAGTCAATTCACAGGTGTCGAGCGCTTTCTGCCTCTGTACTGTTGCCATGGCTCCAACAGCGAAAGGGTCACTCACGTGAGGATTAAGGATTTCTCAATGTGAGATGAAAAAGAAATCTAATTGGCAGCTAATCTCACAGGATGGTCGCTGAGGGGAGATCAAAACATGCTTTTACATAATTTAATTGGAAGTGTTCTGTTTTTCTGTGGGGGGGGGGGGGGTCACAAAACTATATAACAATTGCTGGCAAAATCAGTTTGACTTATTAACATTTTAGGAATGACCTAACACCACCCCAATAAATCCAATTTTAGGACAAACCATTTCTTTATCTTTTGCATTCATAATCTATTGAGTGTATGCAGTATGTTTCCTGTTATGTTTAAGTACATTACAGTTTGTGTTTGTGTGAACAAAGTAATGTTCAGCACATTACAGTGTACCTTTACTAGAGTACAACTTTCATTACATTATGTCTTCGCTAAGCGTACAACAATCATTACAGTAAGTCTGTTAGTGTACTACAGTCATTACAGTAACTGTTAATGTACTACAATCATTACATTAGTGTACTACAGTCATTACAGTACGTCTGTTAGTGTACTACAGTCATAACGGTACGTCTGTTAGTGTACTACAGTCCTTACAGTACGTCTGTTAGTGTACTACAGTCATTACAGTAACTGTTAATGTACTACAATCATTACATTAGTGTACTACAGTCATTACAGTACGTCTGTTAGTGTACTACAGTCATAACGGTACGTCTGTTAGTGTACTACAGTCCTTACAGTACGTCTGTTAGTGTACTACAGTCATTACAGTAACTGTTAATGTACTACAATCATTACATTAGTGTACTACAGTCATTACAGTACGTCTGTTAGTGTACTACAGTCATAACGGTACGTCTGTTAGTGTACTACAGTCCTTACAGTACGTCTGTTAGTGTACTATAGTCATTACAGTAACTGTTAATGTACTACAATCATTACATTAGTGTACTACAGTCATTACAGTAAGTCTGTTAGTGTACTACAGACATTACATTAGTGTACTACAGTCATTACAGTAAGTCTGTTAGTGTACTACAGTCATTACAGTAAGTCTGTTAGTGTACTACAGTCATTACAGTACGTCTGTTAGTGTACTACAGTCATTACAGTACGTCTGTTAGTGTACTACAGTCATTACAGTAAGTTAGTGTACTACAGTCATTACAGTAACTGTTAATGTACTACAATCATTACATTAGTGTACTACAGTCATTACAGTAAGTCTGTTAGTGTACTACAATAATTACATTAGTGTCCTACAGTCATTACAGTAACTGGTAATGTACTACAGTCGTTACGGTACGTCTGTTAGTGTACTACAGTCATTACAGTACGTCTTTTAGTGTACTACAGTCATTACAGTAAGTCTGTTAGTGTACTACAGTCATTACAGTAAGTCTGTTAGTGTACTACAGTCATTACGGTACGTCTGTTAGTGTACTACAGTCATTACAGTAACTGTTAATGTACTACAATCATTACATTAGTGTACTACAGTCATTACAGTACGTCTGTTAGTGTACTACAGTCATAACGGTACGTCTGTTAGTGTACTACAGTCCTTACAGTACGTCTGTTAGTGTACTACAGTCATTACAGTAACTGTTAATGTACTACAATCATTACATTAGTGTACTACAGTCATTACAGTACGTCTGTTAGTGTACTACAGTCATAACGGTACGTCTGTTAGTGTACTACAGTCCTTACAGTACGTCTGTTAGTGTACTATAGTCATTACAGTAACTGTTAATGTACTACAATCATTACATTAGTGTACTACAGTCATTACAGTAAGTCTGTTAGTGTACTACAATAATTACATTAGTGTACTACAGTCATTACAGTAACTGGTAATGTACTACAGTCATTACAGTAAGTCTGTTAGTGTACTACAGTCATTACAGTAACTGTTAATGTACTACAATCATTACATTAGTGTACTACAGTCATTACAGTACGTCTGTTAGTGTACTACAGTCATTACAGTACGTCTGTTAGTGTACTACAGTCCTTACAGTACGTCTGTTAGTGTACTACAGTCATTACAGTAACTGTTAATGTACTACAATCATTACATTAGTGTACTACAGTCATTACAGTAAGTCTGTTAGTGTACTACAGTCATTACAGTAAGTCTGTTAGTGTACTACAATAATTACATTAGTGTACTACAGTCATTACAGTAACTGGTAATGTACTACAGTCGTTACGGTACGTCTGTTAGTGTACAACAGTCATTACAGTACGTTTTTTAGTGTACTACAGTCATTACAGTAAGTCTGTTAGTGTACTACAATCATTACGGTACGTTTTTTAGTGTACTACAGTCATTACAGTAAGTCTGTTAGTGTACTACAGTCATTACAGTAAGTCTGTTAGTGTACTACAGTCATTACAGTAAGTCTGTTAGTGTACTACAGTCATTACGGTACGTCCTGGTTAAGTGTACAACGCTAAGTACAGTAAGTATTTGTGCGTTTCCATGGTATTTGCCGTTGCTGTGGTTTACTAAACCCCTCCATGTTTACAGGAAGACCAAAGCCCTGGTCTGCTTTGCTGAGTAAATGTCACTGCACCTCACACACAGCCGAACCAACACACGCTTTAGCATGACAACAAAGGCCCTCAGGTCGGTCAGCAAAATAACCTGAACAATGAAAACACTACAACACCAACACCACTCCACCTTTGGAACAGCTCACTGTGTCCAGTAGGATCCAGACCTGAAAGGCAATTCAATCTCAATATTTATTTTTAAATAAACTAAAACTAAACGTGAATTTTGCAATACTAGTGGTTCTAATATATCTGCATTAAATGTGCAGTATCTTCCTATTCAGGTTCTATCGTTCCGTTCTGTTCAATTAACTATATTAGTCATTAGACAAAAAGCAGGCGGTCTAAAGCCACACAAAGAAACAACACCACCATCTTGCTTTTTAATTAGATTGTGTCACTCATTCAGCACACTGGACATCTAATGGGCAGGGACCTGAAACACAAAACAAGGGGCATTTTGTCCACAACACTTAACACTAATTGTGTGGCGAAGCTAATTGTTGACAATAAGGGACAGCGGCTTTAACTACTTAGCATACCGCTTTTGTTCAATATTTTTAGAACAACAGAACTACAACTCTTATTTGACTACAAGTTCCAGTCATCTGTCGGCCTAGCTGTCACTCTTAAAATAGAATGCAATGGGAATGCACAGTCCAACGGTTGCTGAGTCTCAGTCAGTGGACACTGTATAAATAAATAACATTTAATTAATTATAATAATAATAAGGTCAGCAAGGAAGCTCGGTGGTTAGCAATGCTGCCTTGCAGCAAGAAGGTCCTGGGTTCAATCACCACCTGACCCAAGGGCGTTTCTGTGTGGAGTTTGCATGTTCTCCCCGTGTTCGCGTGGGTTTCCTCCGGGTACTCCGGTTTCCTCCCACAGTCCAAAAACATGCAGGTTAATTGGTGACTCTAAATTGTCTGTAGGTGTGAATGTGAATGTGAGTGTGAGTTGTTGTCTGTCCCTATATGTCGGCCCTGTGATAGACTGGTGACCTGTCCAGGGTGTACCCCACCTCTCGCCCTGTGTCTGCTGGGATAGGCTCCAGCCCCCCCGCGACCCTGTACAGAATAAGCGGTAAATAATAATAAAGGTATAATATGAAATCGGCACTCGTACTTCTAGACTGCACCAAAGTCATGTTGGAGATGTCTGTCAGTCACACAGTCTTGTTGGAGATGTCTGTCAGTCACACAGTCTTGCTGGAGATGTCTGTCAGTCACAGTCATGCTGGAGATGTCTGTCAATCACAAAGTCAGTCACAGACCCATGTTGCCCTCTGTCAGTCACAGAGTCAGTCCGCTCCACCTTCTCTTCACCCCCTTCCTGTTTTAGTGCTGCTCCGGTTGTCAGGGCGACCCAGAAGCGGTTCTGCTCCGAGTTCTGAAAGCTGGGTTGTTCTCGTTGAAGCAACAAGGGCAGTTCTGCCCCGGACCCGGTCACAATACTCTGGGATTGATTCAGCCTGCCTGGGATCAAACCACCAATCAGACGGTCCCTGAAGAGCTGGCCCTGCCCATCTGGCCGGCCCTGGCAGACTTAACAAACGCTCCAAACAGACAGATGTTCAGAGCGCTACAGACACACAGTGATATTGACATGGGCGCCGGGTCCAATACAAGGGCGAAGCCGAAAGCAGTGTTTCCTACTGCTCACGCACTTCATTAAAGCTCTGCTCCGAAAAACAACATAGAAATAGACAGAGCAGAGACAGCAGGCCTGCCTGCTCTAGTCGCTGCTGCCTGCGTAACCTGCAGCATGGCTTAAGGCTGTCTCAACTCAACACAGCTCTGGTTTCCACAGTAACCACCAAACCTACAACTTACTACTCCAAAAGGGAAACATCTACCATTCTGGTTTGCTAGTGCAGTTTATCTCAGTTGAGCTCGGTTCACTTCATCTCCCGTTTACCTCAGCTCACCTTAGTCGGGTTCACAGGAGGTGCAGTTCATCCCAGCCGGGCTTGGCAGAAAAACACGGATCCGGAGTCTGCTTGGCGGAGCGGAGAAGCACTTACACAGTGAGTGATCTGGGCAGTATGGAACTAATGGATCCAGCAAGAGCTGGTCTGGCGGTGCTACAAATTAGACCCCACTGTCTGTGTGTGTCTCTGTGTGTGTGTCAGTGTGTGTGTCGGTGTGTGTGTGTGTCTGTGTGAATATCTGTCGGTCTGTGTATGCAAAAGCAAAATCTCCTTTAAATCTCTATCTGGGGTTGATTGAGCTGCCCTGGCCCAACAGACCGTGGCAAACGAACGGCGCTAGTCCATCTGGGGCACCAGGCTGGCACTGCCAGGTCAACCCACTCAAAAACAGCCAGCCCACAGCAGTAGGTGTGTGTGTGTGTGTGTGTGTGTGTGTGTGTGTGTGTGTGTGTGTGTATGGTGTGTTCCTGTGTAATGTGAGTGTGTGTGTGTGTGGGTGTGTGTATGGTTTGTTCCTATGTAATGTGACTGTGTGTGTGTGTGTGTGTGTGTGTGTGTGTGTATGGTGTGTTCCTGTGTAATGTGTGTGTATGTGTGTGTGGGTGTGTGTATGGTGTGTTCCTGTGTAATGTGAGTGTGTGTGTGTGTGTTTGTGTGTGTGTGTGTGTGTGTATGGTGTGTTCCTGTATAATGTGAGTGCGTGTGTGTAATATGAGTGTGTGTGTGTTCCTGTGTAATGTGAGTGTGTGTGTGTATGGTGTGTTCCTGTGTAATGTGAGTGTGTGTGTGTGGGCTTTTAATACACCAGTGAGCGCTGACCTAGCTAGCTGAGTGGAGATGACTAAGCCTGCCGCTCGAAGAGAATGAGGCTGGGATGAGATAGCCCGTGGTGGGTACGAGTGTGCAGGTGTGCTTCACATTGTGGTGGCTGTCTGCGAAAATGGTCTGGTGTAGTGAGTTTATCTGTGTCATTACGTTACTTATGTGTGTGTGTGTGTGTGTGTGTGTGTGTGTGTGTGTGTGTGTGCTTGTTAGTGTGAGCTTGTTTAGTGTGTGTGTGTGTGTGTTTGCTTAATGCGTAAAGGTGTGTGTGTGTGTGTGTGTGTGTGCGTGCGTGCGTGCGTGCTTGTTTAGTGTGTAGGTGTGCTTCTCATTGTGGTGGCTGTCTGTGAAGATGGTGTAGGGAGTTCTAAATCGACAGTTTGATGAAACATGTGAGAGAAACAGAGACACAGACCATGTCTTTGATCAGCGTAGGGGGATGTGTTTCCTCTGTTCCATTCCATTATCTATGTGTATGTGTGTATGTGTTTGTTAATGTGTAGGGGTGTGTGTGTGTGTGTGTGTGTGTGTGCTTGTTAGTGTGAGCTTGTTTAGTGTGTGTGTGTGTTTGCTTATGCGTAAGGGTGTGTGTGTGTGTGTATGTGTGTGTGTGTGTGTGTGTGTGTGTGTGTGTGTGTGTGTGTAGGAGTGTGTGTGTGTAGGAGGGTGTGTGTGTTTGCTTAGTGCATAATTGTGTGTGTGTGTGTGTGTGTGTGTGTGTGTGTGTGTGTAGGAGTGTGTGTGTGTGTCGTGTGTGTGCGTGCGTGCGTGCTTGTTTAGTGTGAAGGTGTGCTTCTCATTGTGGTGGCTGTCTGTGAAGATGGTGTAGGGAGTTCTAAATCCACAGTTTGATGAAACATGTGAGAGAAACACAGACCATGTCTCTGATCAGCGTAGGGGGATGTGTTTCCTCTGTGCCATTCCATTATCTATGTGTATGTGTGTATGTGTTTGTTAATGTGTAGGTGTGTGTGTGTGTGTGTGTGTGTGTGTGTGTGTGTGTGTGTGTGTGTGTGTGTGTGTGTGTGTGTGTGTTTGTGTGTGTGTGCTTGTTAGTGTGAGCTTGTTTAGTGTGTGTGTGTTTGCTTAATGCGTAAGGGTGTGTGTGTGTGTGTGTGTGTGTGTGTGTGTGTGTGTGTGTGTGTAGGAGTGTGTGTGTGTAGGAGGGTGTGTGTGTTTGCTTAGTGCATAATTGTGTGTGTGTGTGTGTGTGTGTGTGTGTGTGTGTGTGTGTGTGTGTGTGTGTGTGTGTGTGTGTGTGTGTGTGTAGCAGTGTGTGATGGGACCTACCCTGGCAGACGGGCGGGGCAGCATCCATCTGGAGCCTTTCTCCAAGCCGGCAGGTCAGGATTTCACTGCCCACCAAGGTGAACCCTGGCAGACATGAGTACCTGATGATGTCCCCTGAGCCGCCATTATGCAGACACAGAGAGAGAGAGAGAGAGAGAGAGAGAGAGAGAGAGAGAGAGAGAGAGAGAGAGAAGTAATGAAACAGAGAGAGAGGAAATGAGAGTTTGAGAGAGACGTGAGGAGAGATAGAGTACACACACATTAACCATCATCACCAACCGACACAGTAGTAATCATCAAAACATTAGCTAATGAGAGTAGACGGACACACACACACACACACACAAACTCCCACTCTCTCATTCACACACACACACACACACACACACACACACACACACACACACACACAGACACATCCTGACACAGACAAAAACTCTCAAACGCATACTGAGGCTGACAGACAAACTCCCACACTCTCACAAACACACACAGAGACACACAGACACCCTTAGACAGTGAATTACACTAACGCTCATGCAGACATTTTGTCAGACAGCGAGCGAGCGAGAGGGGAGCCACTGGCTGTAAGATCTCCACTTAGCGCTAATCACGTCTGAGGTTTGCTCAACACATCAGCGTTCAGTCCAGGTCCAGTCTCATTAACCACCACACATATTAATAAGTCATAGAGGATGCAATCAATCACAACAGTCCTACTACGCACCGAATCAGAGATTTATGAAAAACGGACTGAACAATTTGAAAAGTTTCAGATGCTTTTTTTTGTGACCTGAAAGTTAGCTCTGTAATGTTGATTCTATCAGTACTTTTAAAGGATTTCGGTAAGCTCTGTAATGTTGATTCTATCAGTCCATGTAGAGGATTTGGGTTAGCTCTGTAATTTTGATTCTGTCAATTCATTTAGAGGATTTTGGTTTGTGCCACGCTGAGATAAAATGTACACACCTCTCACATCTCAAGTCTGGCAGAATCACATTCAACACATTCAATAATCTAATCTCAAGACAAGCAAAGTTAATTGGAGTGACTTAGAACATATTTAGACAGCTTTAAAGAGGTTTGTCCCAGGCAAACATTGGCCAAGACAGGCAATGTGACTTTGGGGCGTGTACCAGGTGGAGACTATGTACCTATCACCAGGTAAAGGGGCGTGTCCCAGGTGGAGACTATGTACCTATCTCCAGGTAAAGGGGCGTGTCCCAAGTGGAGACTATGTACCCATCTCCAGGTAAAGGGGCGTGTCCCAGGTGGAGACTATGTACCTATCTCCAGGTAAAGGGGCGTGTCCCAGGTGGAGACTATGTACCCATCTCCAGGTAAAGGGGCGTGTCCCAGGTGGAGACTATGTACCTATCTCCAGATAAAGGGGCGTGTCCCAGGTGGAGGGTACGTACCTATCTCCAGATAAAGGGGCGTGTCCCAGGTGGAGACTTTGTACCTATCTCCAGGTAAAGGGGCGTGTCCCAGGTGGAGGGTACGTACCTATCTCCAGATAAAGGGGCGTGTCCCACATGGAGGGTACGTACCTATATCCAGATAAAGGGGCGTGTCCCAGGTGGAGACTATGTACCCATCTCCAGGTAAAGGGGCGTGTCCCAGGTGGAGACTATGTACCCATCTCCAGGTAAAGGGGCGTGTCCCACGTGGAGGGTACGTACCTATCTCCAGATAAAGGGGCGTGTCCCAGGTGGAGGGTACGTACCTATCTCCAGATAAAGGGGCGTGTCCCAGGTGGAGGGTACGTACCTATCTCCAGATAAAGGGGCGTGTCCCACGTGGAGGGTACGTACCTATCTCCAGATAAAGGGGCGTGTCCCAGGTGGAGGGTACGTACCTATCTCCAGGTAAAGGGGCGTGTCCCAGGTGGAGGGTACGTACCTATCTCCAGGTAAAGGGGCGTGTCCCAGGTGGAGGGTACGTACCTATCTCCAGATAAAGGGGCGTGTCCCAGGTGGAGGGTACGTACCTATCTCCAGCACATCGTCATCCGTCAGGATCTCTGCGTTGGCCACCTCCGGTGGGGGCTGACAGACTCGGAGTGGGTAGGCTGTAGAGGAGGGAAGGACACGTACGAGTTACCACCACCATCACCATCACCATCATCATCATCATCATCATCACCATCACCATCATCATCATCATCATCATCATCATCATCATCATCATCATCATCATCATCACCATCATCATCATCGTCATCATCATCATCATCATCTTCATTACTTTCCCATGATCACTATCATCATCATCATCTTCATTACTTTCCAATGAACTCACTAACATCTCTATCTTCCTCCTCCTCATCATCATCATCATCTTCATTACTTTCCAATGAACACTCACTAACATCTCTATCTTCCTCCTCCTCATCATCATCATCATCTTCATTACTTTCCAATGAACTCACTAACATCTCTGTCTTCCTCCTCCTCATCATCATCATCATCTTCATTACTTTCCAATGAACACTCACTAACATCTCTATCTTCCTCCTCCTCATCATCGTCATCATCTTCATTACTTTCCAATGAACACTCACTAACATCTCTATCTTCCTCCTCCTCATCATCATCATTATCGTCACTGTCCTCCTCTTCCTCGTTATCTACGTTACTATCGTCTTCATCCCTTTCCAATCATAACTATCCTTATCATCATTGTCTTCACATTCCAACAATAACAAACATCATCATCATCATGAACCCTACCCTCGTCATCCTCGTCATCCTCGTCATCTCCATGAACCAAACCTTCATTACTTTCTGATATTCTCTTCATCACCTCCATCCTCCTGCTGTTCACGTGTTTCAGTGTGTAGATGTAATTAAAGCCTAATCTTCCTCCTCCTCCTCCTCCTCATATTAGGATGGAAAGCGTCGCCTATGACCCATCATTACCGTCCGAAAGCACCAGGCTGATTCCCACCACATCACAGATATTTTATTAATCATCTTTTTAATGGAATTTTCCTAATAATGAGGTATGATGATGAAGAACAGAGGAGGGCGGGCTGAGGAGGAGGAGGAAGAGGAGGAGGGAGAGGGGTTGCATTTAACATGAATCAGACATGAGAAGGCATGGAGCACAATAAGGTGTAGCGACAAGCCTATTAATAACTTAATATTACAAGTCCAACACCAGGAACAGGAAGTCCTCGCAGACGCCATTTTGATCTCTCTCTCTCCCTCTCTCCCTCTCTCTCTCTCTCTCTCCCTCTCTCCCTCTCTCCCTCTCTCCCTCTCTCCCTCTCTCTCTCTCTCTCCACTCCATCATCACCTCCATCTGTTTGTAAAGTCCCCTGCAGTGTGTCTCAGGGCGGCTGGTCCCTTACACTATGGGCCACAGTGTGCTTAAAGAGCGCCATTACGGGTCGCCGCGGAGAGGAGCATTACCGTGGTAACGGAGAGCGAAGAAGCCGCTGGTGCTGAAGTCCGAGTGGAACTTGATCAGGATCTGATTGGCTGTGGTGTAGGTTCCTTCCTGGGCGGAGTTCCCGCTGAACTGGCCAATCTGTGGCGAGCTTTGGTCTGGACCATCCCTGCAATTGGAACAGAAGCAAAAAGGGACTTTACTCACAGGGGTCCAAATATGGATGTCCTGCGGTCTAACTTCCTGTCAGAAGCAGAACGAGACTCCACCGAGGCTGCATGGCTGGGACATGGTAACATGGACCCTGTAGGCGAGTCTCAGATGTGATAACCCCCTTAAGGCAGCAGGATGGAGCTCGCCAGAGGCTGAGACATGGTAACATGGACCCTGTAGGCAAGTCTCAGATGTGAAAACCCCCTTAAGGCAGCAGGATGGGGCTCGCCAGAGGCCGAGGTTTGATAACATGGACCCTGTTGTCTCAAATGTGATACCCCTTTAAGGCAGCAGAATGGGGCTCAACAGTGGCTGAGGCATGGTAACATGGACCCTGTAGGCAAGTCTCAGACGTGTTAACCCCCTAAAGGCAGCAGGATGGGGCTCGCCAGTGGCTGAGGTTTGGTAACATGGACCCTGTAGAAGGCTACATCTCAGATGTGATAGCCCCCTTTAGGGAGGAGGACGGGGGACTCCAATCTGACTCACAGGTAAGAAGGGCAGGTTTAAGTTGGACAGTTTCACAGATTAACAAACAAAGAGCTTACAGCTTATGAAAGCAGACTGAGTCATCCCTCCTCCACAAACGCATCAGAATAGACGGCAGGGGATGTACTGCATCAGCAAAACCCTGCCTGCTTCATACGCACCTTTTAAACACACACACACAGACACACACACACACACACACACACACACGCACACAACCCTTACAACACACACACACACACACACACACACAACCCTTACAACACACACACACACACACACACGCGCCTCTTACAACACACACGCACACACACACACACACACACACACACAAACACACACTAGCACACACCACAGCATTGAAAGAGGAGAAGTGCTCAAACTAAGTAAACAGGCTGTTTGTTTGCTTTCCTTTTCCTCAGACACCGCTGTATTTACAGAGCCATGTCCTTCCTGGTTTGGGCCGTGTCATCTAAAGGTGTTGCCGTGGCAGCCTCAGCTTTAGACAGACTACGTGCTGTATGCTTCCTTCATCAAAACAATCCCGACCGATGTTCCCCTCATAAAAGCCAGACCCACAGATCGCAGGCTGGGTTTCTTTGGTTTTATTTTGGGAGCTAATGGGTGGACGAGTCGCCGAGGAAAACCAAGGGAAAACGTGTCGTTGCCATGAGGAGCTGGTGGATGTCTATAAGCTGTGTCGTTTAGTAAATAAATAAATAAACAACAACACATGCACACACACACACACACACACACACACACACACACACACACACACTGGCACCTCTCTCTGCCAGTCTGAGTCTGGTGCTGATGTTTTCCTGGAGGGGAGTTCAGGGCTGCAGCGGGCTCACACCCACACACACACACACACACACACACACACACACACACACACACACACACACACACACACACACACACACACACACACACACACACACACACACACACACACACACACACCACACACACACACACTCACAGGAGTCTGTGGGCTGCTTTTGAAAGAAGCTTCACGGTAATAACTACAACCCTTGCTGACAAAAAAATAAGGCACATAAATTCAAGGTTTTAAGAAGCGTGTGGTCTCGCTGATAACAAACCATTTACATTTTTGTCATTCAGCAGATGCTTCTATCCAAAGCAATTTACAATGAGATTACAGGGACAGTCCCCCTGGAGCAACTTAGAGTTAAGTGCCTTGCTCAAGGGCACACTAGTGGTGGTGTCCCCGGGTGGGATTTGAACTCATGACCTTTTGGTTACTGGGTGGCAGTGCTACACACGCCCTGAGCTAACGCCCCCAAACCATTAACCAGTAAGTAGCTAATACCCCCAAACCACTAACCAGTTAGTAGCTAACACCCTGAAACCACTAACCAGTTAGTAGCTAACACCATCAAACCATTAACCAGTTAGTAGCTAACACCCTGAAACCAGTAAGTAGTTACCAGTAAGTAACTAACACCCCCAACACCCTGAAACCATTCACCAGTAAGTAGATAACACCCTTAAACTATTAACCAGTTAGTAGCTAACACCCCCAACACCCTGAAACCATTAACCAGTAAGTAGCTAACACCCTCAAACTATTAACCAGTTGGTAGTTAACACGCTCAAACCACTAACCAGTTTGTAGATAACACCCACAAACTATTAACCGGTTAGTAGTTAACACCCTGAAACCACTAACCAGTTAGTAGCTAACACCCCCAACACCCTGAAACCATTAACCAGTAAGTAGCTAACACCCTCAAACTATTAACCAGTTAGTAGTTAACACCCTCAAACCACTAACCAGTTTGTAGATAACACCCACAAACTATTAACCCCCGGTTAGTAGTTAACACCCTGAAACCACTAACCAGTTCGTAGTTAACACCCTGAAACCACTATCCAGTTAGTAGCTAACACCCTGAAACCATTAACCAGTTACACCAGTAACACTCACAGACACACCTTTAACCCGTTAGCTAACACCCTGAAACCACTAACCAGTTAGTAGCTATCACCTTGCCGTTTCCAGGGTAACTCACCACACGGTGATGTAGTCGTAGATGGGCTCCGTGTTGATGACGGAGAAGTTGATGTAGAGGCCGTAGCCGGGGGGAACCCTCACGCTCCACGTGCAGTCCTGGAAGTTAGGGTAGTCGGCCGGGTGGCCCGGAGAGTAGATGGTCCCATTCACGGAGGTGATGTTCCCCCCACAGAGAGCTGGAGAGGAGAGGGGAAAACACACACACACACACACACACACACACACACAGATAGAAACAGTGACACACAGAGAACCATGCATAGACACGCATACACACACAGACACACATACACACACAGAGACACACGTACACACACACACAGAGAGACACACACACACACACACACACACAGAGAGACACACACACACACACACACACACACACACACACAAACAGAGACACACATACACACACAGAGACACACGTACACACACACACACACACACACACACACACACACACACACACACGTACATACAGAGAGAGGAAATAAAGGCGTCAGCTAGTGTTGATTTAGCATCGGACATAAAGCGCTGGTCTCCTGTGGCTAGCTGTTGATAGAATGAACCATAACCACACATTATGCTGCTAGCGGCTGGCCGGGGGCCTCCACAGAGCCGGGGCAGATCCAGGGGGACGGAGATGGAGAGGGGCAGGTTGTGGGGCCATCGTGAACGGCGGTTACATAAAGTAAAGGAGGCCAGTATAAAGGAAAGGGCCGCTCCGTGTCATTGTGCTGGGTTTAGAGAGGGTGTAAAACGTGGCTTTGAGCGGGGTGTCATGGACAGTGTGCTGCTTCCTGGGGTGGGGGGGGGGCCTCCAGGGGCCCGACTTCAAGAGGCAGGCGGAAAGAAAAAACGTTTACCAGGTCCTCAGACTGGACGCTTTGTATGAAGACTAAATAATAGAAAGAGCTTGGCAAGACAGTCAAGGCAAGGGCGAGGGATGAAGGAGGGTGGGTGAGGATGAGGAAGGTGGGTCAGGGGAGGGAGAAGTATCACCTTCGCAGCGTGGGATGGGGTGGTTCCAGTTGCGGCTCAGGCCGTGCAGACAGGTGAGCGAGGCGTCGCCCAGCAGGGTGTACCCCGACACACACTCAAACGACACAGTCACACCCACGCTGAAGTCCCGGCCAATCACCACGCCGTTACGGAACGGACGCGGGTCAGGACACCTCTGCAGCTCGTAGGCTGAAGACAGACAGACACACACACACACACACACACACACACACACACACACACACACACACACACACACACACACACACACACACACACACACACACACACACACACACACACACACACACACACACACACACAGACACACAGATATTAAAAAAACAAAACACAGTTAAGTATGAACAACAACGTAATGTCAAACCTCCTCCTCTCCTACTCACCCTCTAAAGAGGCTGTGAATGTGGGTTATCATGTCTAACCCTGTGGGTTATAATGTATCTCTTTCTAAATAGGATGTGGGTTCTAATGTCTCACTCTCTGTAGAGGATGTGTATATTGGGTTATAATGTCTAACCCTGTGGGTTATAATGTATCTCTTTCTAAATAGGATGTGGGTTCTAATGTCTCACTCTCTGTAGAGGATGTGTATACTGGGTTATAATGTCTAACCCTGTGGGTTATAATATATCACTTTCTTTAGAGGATGTGTATAATGGGTTATAATGTCTCACTATTATAATGGGTTACAATGTCTAACCCAGTGGGTTATAATGTGTCACTCTCTATAGATGATGAGGGTTATAATGTATCACTATTATAATGGGTTATTACGTCTCACTATTATAATGTATCTCTTTCTAAATAATGTCTAACTCTCTGTGTGTGTATATTGCCCCCTCCTCCCTGCTCACCATCTTTAGAGGATGTGGGTTATAATGCATCACTATTATAATGTGTTATAATGTCTAACCCAGTGTGTGCCCCCTCCTCTCTCATAGATGATGAGGGATAATGTGGGTTATAATGCATCACTATTATAATGGGTTATAATGTCTAACCCTGTGTGCCCCCTCCTCCCTGCTCACCGTCGTAGAGGATGTGGGTTATAATGCATCACTATTATAATGGGTTATAATGTCTAACCCTGTGTGCCCCCTCCTCCCTGCTCACCGTCGTAGAGGATGTGGAAGCCGGCTTTGTTCTGCGAGTAATCGCTGTGGAAGAAGAGGCTGGTCTGGTGGGTGGTGCTGAAGATGGAGTCGGGCACGGTGGAGCCACTGAAGCGGTCCATCACAGAGCCCGAGTCAGACCCGGCCCCGCTCCGGACCTCCAGGTAGTCGTGGACCGCCTCGGTGGAGAAGTTGACAAACTGCAGGTGGATGCCTGGCAGAATCACAACGAGGTGGTGGGGTTAGGGACGGACCGCCGTGACCCTCACACACACTGCCTCTGTTCAAAACACTCTCTATTGCTTTGAGCCTGATGAAATCTAACTGAAATGTAATATTTCAAGGAATATTACTTTTGATTAAAATCATATTTTCTCTAACCCATTAAAATGTTTTCTCTTCAAACTTAGTAGAAAAAAACGAGATAATAAACTGCCCCAACAAAGCAGGAATACCAAAAGAGAGAGAAAGAGAGAGTTATAAAGAGAGAGGCAGAGAGCCAGAGAGAGGCAGAGAGAGAGCCAGAGAGAGTTATAAAGAGAGAGAGAGAGAGTTACAAAGAGAGAGGCAGAGAGAGAGCCAGAGAGAGTTATAAAGAGGGAGAGAGAGAGTTATAAAGAGAGAACCAGAGAGAGAGCCAGAGAGAGTTATAAAGAGGGAGAGAGAGAGTTATAAAGAGAGAGGCAGAGAGAGAACCAGAGAGAGTTATAAAGAGGGAGAGAGAGAGTTATAAAGAGAGAGGCAGAGAGAGAGCCAGAGAGAGTTATAAAGAGGGAGAGAGAGAGT
Organism: Galaxias olidus; assembly: GCA_026901105.3. Classification (NCBI taxonomy): domain Eukaryota; kingdom Metazoa; phylum Chordata; class Actinopteri; order Galaxiiformes; family Galaxiidae; genus Galaxias; species Galaxias olidus. The sequence goes on along the minus strand of JAPMUY010004118.1, from coordinate 13,191 downwards.
TATAAAGAGAGAGGCAGAGTTACATAGAGAGAGGCAGAGAGAGAACCAGAAAGAGTTACAAAGAGAGAGAGTTATAAAGAGAGAGAGTTAAAAAGAGAGAGACAGAGAGAGTTATAAAAAGAGACAGAGAGAGTTATAGAGAAAGAGTGGCAGAGTGTGTCAGAGAGAGAGAGGGAGAGAGAGGGAGAGAGAGAGGCAGACAGCCACTGAGAGGGAGAGAGCAGTAGAGAGAGTGATAGAGAGGGGGAGAGAGAGCAGCAGAGAGAGGTAGAGAGAGCAGCACTGAGAGGGAGAGAAAGTGGTACAGAGAGCAGCAGAGAGAGGAAGAGAGTGAGAGAGAGTGGTAGAGAGAGCCGCAGAGAGAGGTAGACAGAGTGAGAGAGAGTGGTAGAGAGAGCCGCAGAGAGAGGTAGACAGAGTGAGAGAGAGTGGTAGAGAGAGCAGCAGAGAGAGGTAGACAGAGTGAGAGAGAGTGGGAGAGAGAGCAGCAGAGAGAGGTAGACAGAGTGAGAGAGAGTGGGAGAGAGAGCAGCAGAGAGAGGTAGACAGAGTGAGAGAGAGTGGTAGAGAGAGCCGCAGAGAGAGGTAGACAGAGTGAGAGAGAGTGGTAGAGAGAGCCGCAGAGAGAGGTAGACAGAGTGAGAGAGAGTGGTAGAGAGAGCAGCAGAGAGAGATAGACAGAGTGAGAGAGAGTGGGAGAGAGAGCAGCAGAGAGAGGTAGACAGAGTGAGAGAGAGTGGGAGAGAGAGCAGCAGAGAGAGACAGACAGAGAGGTGAGAGAGAGAGGTAGAGAGAGCAGAGAGAGAGTAGACAGAGTGAGAGAGAGAGTGGTAGAGAGAGAGCAGCAGAGAGAGGTAGACAGAGTGAGAGAGAGTGGGAGAGAGAGCAGCAGAGAGAGGTAGACAGAGTGAGAGAGAGTGGTAGAGAGAGCCGCAGAGAGAGGTAGACAGAGTGAGAGAGAGTGGGAGAGAGAGCAGCAGAGAGAGGTAGACAGAGTGAGAGAGAGTGGTAGAGAGAGCAGCAGAGAGAGGTAGACAGAGTGAGAGAGAGTGGTAGAGAGAGCAGCAGAGAGAGGTAGACAGAGTGAGAGAGAGTGGTAGAGAGAGCCGCAGAGAGAGGTAGACAGAGTGAGAGAGAGTGGGAGAGAGAGCCGCAGAGAGAGGTAGACAGAGTGAGAGAGAGTGGGAGAGAGAGCAGCAGAGAGAGGTAGGGAGAGGCAGCAACAGACCGTATCCAATGGGGAGCTGGACCTTCCAGCTGCAGTCCAGACTGCTCTGGTAGTTCCCCGGGTAACCAGGGCTCAGAATCACCCCACTGAAGGTGCTCATAGACCCCCCACACTTAGCTGAGGACAGGGGGAGGGAAGGGGAGGAAGAGAGAAACAGGGGGGAGACGGGGAGGGAGACAGGGAGGGAATGAGAGAGAGATGGGGAAGGAGAGTCGGAGAGAGAAACAGGGAGAGAGAGAGACGGGGAGATAGAGAGAGAGAGACGGGGAGGGAGGTGTGTATGTGGGGTGGGATGGCATGGGGGGGGCAGAGAGAGAGAGAGACGGGGAGGGAGGTGTGTATGTGGGGTGGGATGGCATGGGGGGGGGGGCAGAGAGAGAGAGAGACAGCATGTTAGAGCAGAGCAGACATGAGAGAAAGGCCTGGTTGTTTTCTCTTACTGCTAAACGGTGGGAACACTCTGAAGGCTTTCTGAAGGGCGTGGCCAGGGCACACACATACTTTCTTCATCATCTCAAAGGAGTCTCACCCTCAATTGTTGGCCACAGAAACACTTCAAACCTGTTGCCAGCGGTTTCCAACCCAAAAGAGTGGTGTGTGTGTGTGTGTGTGTGTGTGCGTGTGTGTGTGTGTTTGCCAGAATGCACTTTGGTCTGCTCCGTGGGCATGTGGAAGTGTGAGCATTCCTCTGTAACGTTGTCTGCTTGTCTAGGTGTGAGCGTCTTCCGTGTGTGTGTGTGTGCGTGTGTGTGTGTGTGTGTGTGTGTATGTGTATTGTGTGTGTGTATGGTGTGTGTGTGTGTGTGTGTGCATGTATGTATGCACACCTGTGTGTGTATGGTGTATGTGTGTGTGTGTGTGTGTGTGTGTGTGTGTGGGTGTGTGGTGTGTGTGTGTGTGTGTGTGTATGGTGTATGCTTGTGTGTGTATGGTGTATGTGGTGTGTGTGTGTATGGTGTATGTGTGTGTATGGTGTGTGTGTGTGTGTGTGTGTGTGTGTGTGTGTATGTGTTTGTGTGTGTGTATGTGTGTGTGTGTGTGTGTGAGAACTGGCAAGGTTGTGTGTGTGTGTGTGGTGTGTGTGTGTGTGTATGGTGTATGCCTGTGTGTGTGTGTGTGTGCGTGTGTGTGTGTGTGTGTCTGTGTGTGTGTGTGTGTGTGTGTCTGTGTGTGTGTGTGTGTGTGTGTGTGTGTGTGTGTCTCAAAGCACGGTGTTTCCAGTGACAGCTCTCAGATGGCCATGTTTTGCAGGGCCTCAAATGAATAAATGGGGGAGTTAATATTCAGCAGCGTCACACTGTGGGGGGGGGGGGGGGCACTGATCAATTTATTTCCCCTGTGACTCCACCATCTCTCAAAACGCCCTGCTCACTCAATGACTAGCTCCATCTATCTTACTGCCACAGACACACACACACACACACACACACACACACGCACACGCACACGCACACGCACACACACAGACACACACACACAGATAGACAGACAGACACACATACACACACACACACACACACACACACAACTCTTTAAGTCACAGTGAAGGTTAAACTCATTGGCTTCTCCCTGTGGAAGAAAAAACACACTTCTCTTCTGTAAACACCCATGTGGAATGCAATTACAGCCACGGGCTGCACAAGCACACAGTCCTTTACTCTGCTACCTGTATCCCTGCCTGTCTGACTGTCCCGTCCATAGGCTGTACAAACACACTGTCCTATATCGCTCAATCTCAATCTCTCTGAAACCTGTCTCACACACCTGGTCTCTACTACCTGTCTAAGTGTCCCGTTAGCTACTGCGTGTCTCACTGTCCCGTCCATAGGCTGCACAAACACACTGTCCTATATCGCTCAATCTCAATCTCTCTGAAACCTGTCTCACACACCTGGTCTCTACTACCTGTCTAAGTGTCCCGTTAGCTCCCTGCTACCTGTCTCACTGTCCTGTCCTGTTCTCTACTGCCTCTCTCACACCCCCGGTCTCTGCTGCTCGCTCCCTGCTACCTGTCTCACTGTCCTGTTCTCTGCAGCCTGTCTCACTGTCCTGTCCTCTGCAGCCTGTCTCACTGTCCTGTCCTCTGCAGCCTGTCTCACTGACCTGTCCTCTGCAGCCTGTCTCACTGTCCTGTCCTCTGCAGCCTGTCTCACTGACCTGTCCTCTGCAGCCTGTCTCACTGTCCTGTCCTCTGCAGCCTGTCTCACTGTCCTGTCCTCTGCAGCCTGTCTCACTGTCCTGTCCTCTGCAGCCTGTCTCACTGACCTGTCCTCTGCAGCCTGTCTCACTGTCCTGTCCTCTGCAGCCTGTCTCACTGTCCTGTCCTCTGCAGCCTGTCTCACTGACCTGTTCTATAAGGGACTTACGCCACCGAAACAAAAGGCTGCTGAAAGAGGGAAACTATTGACCTGCACATGGGAGTTAGAGTGTGTAGGAGTCTGCGTCTGTGTCTGTGTCTGGGTTTGTGTTTCTCTGTGTATGGGAGAGAAAGTTGAAGCTAGTGAAAGGAGTTTTGTGTTTCTATCTGTGTGTGTGTGTGTGTGTGTGTGTGTGTAAGAGAGAGCTCGCATGTGTGTGAGAGAGAGAGCACTCGTGTGTGTGTGTGTGTGTGTGTGTGTGTGAGAGAGAGGGATAGGGAGTTAAAGGAGGTATAGGATAAAGCAGTGCTTCTTTGATCTCCGTTTAAATCCACAACACAGACAGGGACTGTTATAAAGCCCCCTCCACCAGTGTACACGCGTGCACCAGCTAGCTAGCGTGTGTACGTGGAGGTGTGTGTGTGTGTGTAGGTGCGTGTGTGTGTGTGTGTATGTGTGTGTGTGTGTGTGTGTGTGTGTGTGTGAGCAAAGCCATGGTGTTAAGTCGACGACGCTAAGCTGTAGAGATCAGTGTTTTTGTGTTTGGAAACATCAAACGAAGCTTCGCCAACAAAAAAAGCGGCCGACTCGCTGTTATCCCAGTGTTCAGTGGGGCCGTCCACAGGAAGTACCGCAGGACCTGGCACCAAAGAAGAAGAAGACGGTGAGTGGGGATTGGCTAGTTCAGCGAACATTCCGTTACAGAGCCAGCTGTCATCTGGTCTTTGTTAAACAAATCATCAGGAGCGAGCAATTAACAGCCAGCTAAGAAACACCTCTGGCAACACGCCCAGCAAAACTGGGTCGGTTTGAATCAGAGAGACTCATCGTGTTAATCACCAATCAGAGGTCATCGTTTCCCTGCTTCTTCCTGGTTGAGCAGTCCAACACCTCTACAAAGGAGAGGAACCATCTGGAAGCCTGAACGGAGTCTCCGCCCCCTCCACACACATGCATAGACCCCCACCAAGGAGGCCCCTCCCACAATGCTGCTGATTGGCTCTGAATGCACATGGCTGCCATTTTGAGGTGTTGATTGCCCAGGGCAATGCTTTTGGCAGCATAAATAAGTAACATCCACCAGAACGGTGTAATTGGAGTTGGTGGATAAATAACAGACTTCTTCATAAACACTTTCAAGAAACTCATTATAAAACCATTACTGGTCATAGTTACTCTCTCTAACAATTGTAATCGCTGCCCTGAAAATGAAGAACGGCAAGCTTCTGTTGTCATGGCATCGTCAACGAATTTGTGTGTAGTTCCAGTGTTTTCTAGATGTGAGGCTGAGAGCTGTCGCCAAGCAGAGAGACCCCCAGCGACGGGCTGAGACAGGAGCCTCCCACATGGTAACCAGCCGAATACTCAGAGACACACACCACACACACACACACACACACACAGACACACGAACACACATACACACACACACACACACACACACACACACACACACGTAGAAATAAAAGCTAGCAGGCCCCTGGACAGCACTGACGGATGACTTTGTTTCTTAGGCAGTAACTTCACATTGGAAGGACGAGACGTGATTGTTTTCTTCGTTTTTTTATTTAAGAGTGAGCAGAGACCCAGGGGATGGCATGCTTTATATGATCACACACACAGGCACACACACTCACACACACACACACACACACACACAGGCAAACACCAGACAATGTGTTGCAGGTGGAAGGCAGAACTGACTGCTCCCTAATGTCACAAGGAGGGAAATATGTGAAAAACAAAATGGAGTACTAAGAAGATAACACACAAACACACACACACACACACACACACACACACACACACACACACACACACACACACACACACACACACACACACACACACACACACACGTCCTGCGAGAGGGTCTGAATGTGTCTGAGTGTGTGTGTGTGTGTGTGTGTGTGTGTGTGTGTGTGTGTGTGTGTGTGTGTGTGTGTGTGTGTGTGTGTGTGTGTGTGTTTGTGTGTTTTGAGAGTGCGTACGTTTCAGTCCCTTTGCGTGTCTGAGCGATTTGATTTGAATTGGAGATGCAGCAGATGTATTCCAATACAATCTGTTATCTCAATGAGTGGAGGTGGGCTAGCCGAGTGCTACGGAATACATTACCTAAACAAAGAGGCACGGGGTAATTCCACCTCCTCACCGGGCCAGGCATACAGGTTATATACGCATTACCCTTAGGGAGACAGAAACATAGGTTATTCCCGCATTACCCTTTGGGACACAGTAACACGGGTTATACACACATTACCCTTATGGAGACAGAAACATAGGATATAAATACATTACCCTTTGGGGCACGGAAAAGTAGGCTATAAATGCATTACCCTTTGGGACACAAACGTTGGTTAAAAATGCATTACCCTTTTGGACACAGAAACGTAGGTTATATATGCATTACCAATTGGGAGACAGAAACAGGTTGCACATGCATTACCTTTGGGACATCAACACAGGTTATCTAAACAAAAACAGCTCCTCACTACAGGTTTCAAACTTTAAATTTTATTGAGAAGACAGCAACAATAGGCTATAAATTAGCATTACATGGCAGGAGTATAACTCAAATGAAAGTAAAACGACTATATCTCCATATCTGGTTTTTAGTACTCAAGACACAGGCTTGAGACTGAGAGAGAGAGAAACAGTGTTACCAGACGCATCACTAAGCTCTCCTCCTCAATAAGACTGCTTTAGAGTATTTCCAGAGGTTAGTGGGAAAACTTGGCTGGTGTTTCAGGACAATATGGTATAGTGTGTGTCTGTGTGCGTGTGTGTGTGTGTGTGTGTGTGTGCTCCTGTGTGACAGAAAAATACAAGCCCAAGCTCATTATACCACGTGTGTGTGTGTGTGTGTGTGTGTGTGTGTGTGTGTGTGTGTATGCGTGACTGCGTGCATATATGTGTGAGTGCATGTATATGCTCCTGTGGGTGTGAATGTCTGTCCGTACATGCATGTGTTAGATGGTATTAACTAAAGAGCTATGAGATGAGGAAAAGGGAAAACAGGACTTAAGGGGCCGTGTCCACTGAACGCGTTTTTTCAACTTCCTGCGCCTCTTCCCCGTTCATTACTAATGTGAAGACTGCTTTTTCAAAGCGGCGCGCCTCGCGTTTTTTTCAGCGTCGTTGTTCCATTTTGGGTGGAGCGCTCAAGTTGAAAATAGTTCAACTGTTGCAAAACCGCGGCGCTCGTCAATGTCACTTTTTGACAGCCGGCCAATCAAAATTGATTAAAGGCGGGACTAAAAATAAAAATGCATAAGCAAACTGCGTCATGGAAGTAAATGGATTCAGCGATCTCAGATTTACAAAAGGTGTACGATCATACATTAAAAGGGTGCTTTTAAATTTAATTAGTTGTACTATATATTTGTAACATGTCCAAATAAAAGATAAGTTGCAAACAGTCGAAGACTTATGCTCTTTATTAGGCCTAAACTTGTGACCCTGGTCTAGTGACACTGTACCCGGGGAAGAAGGTTGTGGGGGGGGGGGACTACCGTTAAATCGGCAAAAGAATGAGTAGGCCACAGTTGTCAAATCCTACAACTATGACTAGGACTTGGTTTCTATAACTGTTCATTATAATAACTAACTACCCTATTAGCGTTTCGAAAAATAATAAAATCTGTAACGTAGGTAGCTAGCATGCTGCAAGACTAACCACCACAGACGCTATGACGGTAGCATAGCAACAAAAAAGGCGTTGGTGATGGTGAAGCACGTTTCAAACGCGTTGAAAGCACAGATTTCAATGAAAAAGCGCAGCGCCTGGCGTTTTAGCGCGTTCAGTGGACACGGCCCCTTAAGCCAAGGCCAGTGAGGATTTCCCTGCATTACAGTAAACTCATCAACCCTATTTCAGAATCTGTCTGCTTTGCTTACCTGTTTTTTTATATGTTTTTTCTACTTATAGTAAAATACCAGTGTAACATAGTCATTAGAGGGATGAGCAGTCCTCTGGAGGAATGGTGGAGCTACATGATCCTTCCATCCCTCTCTCCCTCCATCCATCCATCCCCTGCTCCCTCCATCTCCCAGTGCAAACCAACGGTCTGGTAGTTCCTACTGTGACAGCCTATCTTCCTCCAGAGTATTGGTGGAGCTACAACATCCACTATTCCATCCCTCTATCCCTCCCTCCCTCCCTCCCCCCTCCCCCCCTCCCCCAGTGGAGGAGGGTATCTGGCTGCCCTAGCGTCCTGGCTGCCTATCTTCCTCCAGAGGATTGGATGAGCTTACAGCCCGCAGACTGAGGCTCTCGCTCACAGGGACAGCCGGCTAACACGGGTGGACTCACGCGCGCGCACACACACACACACACACACACACACACACACACACACACACACACACACACACACACACACACACACACACACACACAGACACACACACACACACACACACACACACACACACACACACACACACACACACACACACACACACACACACACACAGACAGATACACACACACACACACACACACACACACACACACACACAGACACGCACACACACAGATGTACACACACACACACACACACAGGCACCACACACAGACCACGCACACACACACACACAGGCACAA
>JAPMUY010004116.1:0-29736 GCA_026901105.3 Galaxias olidus | reverse complement strand
CACCTGCGAACAAGAATGTGCAAAGAATGCCCCCTCCCTTCCAAATCCCCTTCCTAAAGGGTGTTCCCATATCGCAGCAGTAACAGTATCACAAATGCTGAGTGAGTAGAGAGCGTGCCCGTGGTAAAGCGTGCCACTCGTGGGCGCGAAATGACGCGCCTGATTTGTTGGAATTTAGGAGCAGCACGGAAGACACGCACAGTTTTAAGGTGTGTGTCATATACAAAGCATGGACTGGATTTAAGGATTTACACAGTCAGACACGATTGTAGCTTTTGACGTACTCCTTCGCCACAGTTTCTCAGTGTTCAGAACTAATCGACCGTTCGGTGGATGCGTGCTGTAAGCGAAAGGGGTGTCATATGAAGCGCATCTCAGTTCCACCGTATCAGCAGATAGTCGCACTGTATAGAGCACGGTATCAAATTATCTGGTTATTTTTGAAGCACCGGCATATTCAACCCACAGAGTTTGGACTCTCGCCGACTGACGCATGCCGTCTAGTTGTAGGTGTCTTCCAGTTGTCATTTGGACAGCAGGGTAAGCTTTTGCCTTATGGTCTCTAACCTAACTAACCACTAATTAATGTTAAAGGGTTAATGTGGAGCTGCAGTTTTAATTTGATTTTGTAACAAGGCTACTGTAACCAGGCTGCCTCAAATTTAAGGAGCTTCAGATTGCAGCAGTTGGCAAATAATGTATATTCGCATGCCTGAAAGGTTATAAATTGGTTATAGTATTTTCTTTTGAAATTAAGAGGTTACCTTTATGCTGCTGACTGATCAATACCAGGGGTAGTAGAAATATGAGCAAGCTCTTCTTGCAACATCTGCAAGTGTGCGTGTGTGCGTGCGCGTGTGTGTGCGTGTGTGTGCGTGTGTGTGTGTGTGTGTGTGTGTGTGTGTGTGTGTGACTGCAAGAGAGACAGAGTGAAAGAAAAAGAGAGTCCGTATTCACTTTGCCTTCACTGGTTAGGGTTTTTAGAATTAGTAAGGTTGTGTTTATCTCAGGGGAAAGGAATCTGTAGTGGCCATCCAAAAGGCTCTCAGCTCACAGCACTGCAGCTGCTAATCAATTTAAAATTTCAAAAGAGCCAGTCTAGAGATTCACAACACCTCTTTGAGACAGATAGATTTCCCACCCCCAGCATTTCATTGTGTGATCATTCCCTCAGCCGTTAACCACTATGTCTCTCACTGGCCTCCTGTGACAGAGGGGTTTCAATGGTGACAGTGGCAGCATTGTTTGAAAATGAACGTGCTCAGTTGCGGTCACCAGTATGGGCATGGTGAACAATGTTCTTGTTAGACCTCTGACAATGCTCTTTGTGGGTTAGAAATGGATGCCTATGCCAAACAATATTGTTGCAATATGTTGCAAGTGTTTTTGATCAACCTTCAACTGTTATCTAAGAGTCACAAATAATGTGGGGAAAGGTTTTTTATATATAAACATACAAATATATATTTGCTCTATTATTGTATTATTTTTTGCTTTAATTATTAACTTTCTCTGTAAGTGTATACTATATACAACAACAAAATTAATGTGTATCCATTGCACATGCTTTTAAATCTTGGTATAGACCACTTTGAAGCTGCCTTACCAAAACAACCTCATAACCTCATATATAACCTTAAGTGTCTTTGGGTTTTAGAGAAACGCTATGTATTATTGATTTTATTATATTTATGTCCATGCACTCAATCTCTCTCCAGTCAAAACTATGCAGAATGCCAACCTGTCGATGTAGTGTTAAGGGACAAAATGTTCCTGCTGTCTTCAGTGATCCGGTCAAACCAGGTCTCTTTTGTGAGAAAGTGGGACATGCTACAAGTTTGTGCCAGAACTGAAACCTTGGCCCAAGGATAAGAAAAGCACTGCCATCAGACATCTTGTCCCAATGATACAATAAGCTAAGGTGTTATAATACTCCCTTTTGTCTTGCTTCATTTGTGGCTATTTTTGTGCTTTTCGGAATGAATTGAACCAAGGTTGATCGCTCTGCCCCATCAAGCAGTCAGGTTTCAGCAGTCATTTCTCCTGAATGTCTAGAGAGGATTTTGAATAGTCCCAATTAAAGCAATGGGACCAGTTTGTACAAAAAGCAATACAGCAGGTCTTATGGGCTATTGTTATTTCCCAATATTTTGGTTTCGGATATACAACTGAAACAGAAGGAGCATGCCCCAACATGCAATCTGCGCTCAGTCTTTTTAGCTGTAGCGATTCTGCTGTTGCCCACATCGTCTGAATGAAAAGGCTGGAACATGTGCTGCAGAGCGTAACAGAGTATTCACATACTCAGTTCAGGTTCACAATGGTTCCCCTGAGAGAGGCTCCCTTCCTCTGGCTAACTAGAGCAATGCAGTTTTCACTTGCTCCTATCCAAAACTGCTATTATTGCCACATACCGATGATTCACTTTTTTTTTATTCTGTATTCTCTCTTTTATGCGTTTTTCTCACCCTCTCTCCTCCATTGAGAATATGTGGTAAATATCTATTTGTAAATATAGTATTTCGCATCCAGTCTATCACTGTTTTGGGTGTTTTTCACCTCCTTATGCTCATATTATGTACACTATGCACCCGCCAAACACACACACACACACACACACACACACACACACACACACACACACACACACACACACACACACACACACACACACACACACACACACACACACACAAACACACACACACAAAACAACGCCCAGAAGGCATTGTTTAACTTGGTCGGACCAGCTTCTCTTGCCCAGTGCCACTGACATCATGTGATATCACATTGTCTCCCTGGTAGCTTTTGTTGCTTTATACAGTAAGCCAGTGTTGTTCGTCCACATGGTGAGGCTTGCCGTTGTTTTCCACCTCTATGCTGTCAGTGAAAAGGGTGTTGCTGTTTTTATTTCTGAGTGACACATGTTATTTAAGACCATCCCACAAATGCTAAAGACACTCTGCTGTGCTGCTATATCAAATAGCTTTGAACAAAGTTTTCGAAGTGAATTTCTGTGGCATTGTAGCCTTTTCCAGGTTTCTTCTACTTGGGCAAGCGCTGCCAGGCCAATGAGACTAGACTCTCTGTTCTAAACTGGGTCTATTGGAACTGCTGCCCAACGAAGCATATCACAGGGATTGCACATGAACAACAGCCTTGTGACAATTTGGTCACATTTGCAATAATGAAAAAAGAAAAAAAAAACTTTGGTACATTCATACTTTCCATCTCCCTCAGACTGTACACCTCTGCCAACACAATCATGTTTGTACAACAAAGTAACATTAGTTTTACCTATACGGAGATTCAAGGTATAGCTGTAGCGTGAATAGGTAGGCTAAAGTTAATAAATACACTGGTTTGGGGAAATGTACAGTGGCTATTTTCTCTCATGCTACGTTACCAATGAAATTACACTAAGATTATGTCCTCTGTTATTGCAGCCTCAAAATTACAAAACGGAAACATTAATTAATTCTATTCCGACTCAACAAATGCATTTCATATTTGGTCTGGGTTAATTACTTTCGTAGAGGACTCTCTGGGTGGTGCGTGGGTGTTTTCTGTTATTTGTTTATGCTGACCTCAGGTTCATGTATATGACATGCAGTATAGTGAGTGAAACGCTTGCGGTGAGTGGTTCCCTTGACATGTTTTTTTTTCCTTTCCACAGATGGAGGTGACTGATACGTCTAACGTGGTGCGCTGACTTACACAGGGAACGTCCAGCACTCCCCCACTCCATCATACTTCACAGTCGCTTTCACATTCCAATTCAGGACTATTTAACTGCTTCTTTGGACTTTTATCTCATTTTCCCTTTGGATATTTTGGGTATTTTTGCCTAATCATCCGTTTCTATTTTGCAACAGAAGCCTTCGTTTTCCATTTAGAGGTCCAGTATTGTTACTGCCTTCGTTTCCACAAACCCCCTCACATTGTTGCAAGGGCTACGTCTCTGCTGCCCAGGGAGGGCCCCAGGCATGGCCACCAAGGCGCCCATCTACCTGAAGCGGCGGAGTCGAAAGGGCAAGAAGGAGAAGCTCCGGGACATCCTCTCCTCGGACATGATCAGCCCGCCCCTGGGAGACTTCCGGCACACCATCCACATCGGGAGCGGCGGCGGCGAGGACGACCTGTTCGGGGACCTCTCCTTCCTGCAGGGGAAGTTCCACCTGCTCCCCGGCCAGCAGGGCCACAGCCTGTCGCAGCGCTCCAGCGTGTGCAGTGGCGAGCCCTTCCTGTTCAGCCGCACGGCCAGCGTCAGCCACACGCCCTCCTCCGAGAGCTCGCCGCTCCTGAAGAACGCCCTGTCGCTGCCCATCATCGGAGGAGTCCAGGCCATCACGCTGCCCCTCACGGCCGCGCCGCCCGCCGCACCCCCGCAGCCGGTGGCTCCGAGCGTGGCCCCGCCACCCAAGCCTCCCCGACTCCACTTGGATGACAGGGGGTTAGCCTCGTCGCCCCAGCCGAGCCTCAGCCCGTCCTCCCGGTGTTCGCCCAGCAGGGGACCCTCTTGGTTCAGCACGGCCTTGCCCCTGCCCAGGGTCTCGTCGGTGGATGACGTGTGCATCCAGGACCCTTATGTTGAGGACGGGGAGGCCCAGGAGAGGCCCTACCTTTCTCACGCCGGGTCCTTGCTTTCCCTGCACCTGGACCTGGGACCTTCCATCCTGGATGACGTGCTACAGATCATGGACAGCCAGCGTTTCAATGGACTCAGTGGCACCTGTCTACAGGGAAGCCGACAGGAGATCTATACCTGACAGCAGGAACAGAGTTAAATACAACCGTATTGTATACGTGGTGGAAAGACTGACTTTGATCTTTGCAATAAAACCAACACAGAGATTAGAAAACAAAACTAAAAACAAATTCAGACACGAAGCAGTCTAGTGAAAATATCTGCACATAATATATATGAACGAACACAAGGGATTGTTTGGCCTTTCTTTTTTAGCTTGTATGTTACCTCCTAGTCCCTCTTGGTGTTACAGAGACAGTTCATATGCCCCTATTAAGTCTTGCTGGATTACAAGGCTGGCTATTGGATTGCTCCACAACACCCCCCTACCAACCGAAATCTTTGCATAGTTTATGCTAAGGCTATCTGAGCCAAATGCTTACACTGTTAAAGCTCCACCTGTGTCTATCCATGAAGAACTAAGGGGGGAAATAAACTGCGGGTCAGGATTATAATAAAGCACGTCTGACAGGAAACTACAGCAGTAATATGAGGAGGGTTTAAATATTTCCTTATCCAGCGACGTCTTATTGCATGATGTACCAACCTAGTTCTCATATCATAATACTCTTCATATCACATTTTTCTGTGTAACCGGAAAGACTTGCCTTATTTACCCAACCGGTAGGGCTTTACTGGAAATAATGTGTTGTTCTCGTAGTTTGGGTTGGAGAACGTGGAAAATGAACTGTGTAGGGAGCGAGTGATGTCATCCCCTGCGGGGAGACAGGAATGGAGAGTGATTGGGAGGCAGGTTGACGCCTCGTATCTCCCTTTCCAACACTTTTCCCCTTTCTTGGAAAAGGAACGCTTGATCTGTTTGCATGTGTCTGAACCGACAATGAATTGGGAGGGGGGGGGGGGGAGGGGGGGGGGCGGACAGAGAGAGCCTCTTTACACAGTTGGGCTCCACAGCTGTTGCCTTGAGCAGTTCTGCTTCTGCCTTGTTCAGCCCATCACTTCAAATAATAGACATGTCAAGGTTGGAGTAAAGTTACCTTTTTTTTCTCTGCCTGCAAGGACATCATTTCACTCACTGCTGTATGCATGTTGAATACCTGTGAATATCGTAACTGCTGAAACGTACGTGTTGTTTCCCTATATGTTTCAGTTCAAGATGAACAGACTTGTTTGGCTTTTGAAATTATACAAAGCTAAATGGTAGGATATTAAATAGCAAACTTTTTACTCTCAATTACATTCATTCACAGCAATCAACAACACTACGGGCAAAATAGAGATGGACACTTTAGTTAGTTAAGAGTAATTGCATGTTATTTACATTAATAATCATCATTAATTTAAAGCATCTTTAGGACCACATAAAAATGTATGTGAAAGGGTTTAGATGAGGTGTTCCATTCCACTTTGAGAATCACTGATATTGTGGGGTCACATGGTGTCATCCGGACCATTAAACATCACCTACTGTATGTCTCTTAGCTTAGTGGCTGGACTGGAATATTGTTAAACAATAACGGACATTTCATTGTAGAATCTATTATTAGTACATTACTTCATTCATCCACAATGCTAAATTATATCATCATGGTCTTGTCTTGGCCTACAATAATGAAACATGTAATTTAAACAGCTGAAGCACTATAACCCCATTAGTACATTATTCAGCATACTTATTTGTAAACATAAAATCCAAACAATAAACCTGTTATGACTGATTGTGATTGCATAGTAGTGTTATTGGTTTAGAATTATAGTCTTTGATAACCCCTATAATTTGCATGTTTTCCTATGATTGCACACCGATAACAATAAATATGTAATTGTTATCAACAGAGAGAGCTCTGGCTCACTGAAATCTCTCCTGTGTGCAAGCAACTCGTAAATCCCTTTGCTGGAAACGGTACGTGGATGTTGCACAGCTAGTGTCCACGAAGAGCAGTGCTGTATTAATAGTTGCATATCAGACATGCTATATGCTTCAGAGCCGAACAGAAGTGATAAGATGTACTGCAGTCTGTAGGGAGCCTGGGCCAGATACCCTAGCTGTCTGACCGTGGCCTGAACGGTGTTGCATAACAGCATGTTTACACTGGAAATATGCTGACAGACCCTCTGTGCTGAGTGCTGCCATACCGCAAGCAGATCCTCTACTGCAGGGAAAAGTGGATTGTTGGATCATCATACTGCAGCCCACGTAGACCTGCACTGGATGGACTATACATTTGCTGATGTTGAGGGTTTTATGTATGCCTGACTTTGTATATCAGCAGCTACTTACATATACTGTGTGTGTACGTGTGTGTATATATATATATATATATATATATATATATATATATATATATATATACATATTTTACATGTCACTAAGTGGTGGCATTAAATATATATATATATATATATATATATATATATATATATATATATATATATATACATATACTATATATATATATATATATATATATATATATATATATATATATATATATATATATATATATATATATATATATAGTAATGACACCACTTAGTGACATGTAAAATATGAATATTCCTACATTTCTACAGGATTATACTCACACATTTTACACCTGTTAGGGATCTTGCTGCTATGAATGTACATTGTAAAATGTCGAAAAGTTATAAAAGAAAATATTTGTAAAATGTCATTGTTTATGGAAATAAACCTTATGGTTTTTAAAACCATTAAATGCTTTGCTGTACCTTTCTTGGCTATAAAGGGGGAAACATTGGGAGAGAAAGAGCAAGAGAGAGAGAGAGAGAGAGAGAGAGAGAGAGAGAGAGAGAGAGAGAGAGAGAGAGAGAGAGAGAGAGAGAAAAGAGTGTGTGTTCATGTTTGCCATAGGCTCTCTTGTCTCTGAATAGCCCTGGGAATTGGTCCAACTGGCTTTATTAACCCAGGACCTTCCACACACAGCCAATGACCCTGAGAGCATAGGCGGCCTGGGAACACCATGGAGAGGGGCCATGGAGGGGGGCAGGGCCTCCGAGAGGAGGGAACTATCAAGAAGTCAGAGCGGATGAGGAGTAGGACAAGACATTCATGCAGCATTCTCTTGACGGAAGAGGAAACTTGAGTAGGCAGCTCAAGACCAAACATGCTTGTTCATAACTGCCCCTAGGCTACAAATAAGTCCTATTTCAAAAAAATAAAAAACATTCCTATGTAAGCCTGCTCCCTCACACTACTAATACAAATACAAAAATAGTATGTAATGAATAGTGTCTCTTTGCGTTTGTGTGTACCTGTGTTTGTACGTGTGTTTGTTTTTTGTGTTTGTCTCAGAACCCTGTCATTCAAGTCCAAGTTTTTCCAAGTTTCAGTGTGTAGATACTGCCACCTGCTGGAACAGTACGGTGGTATGACAGTGAAACCAGCAACAAACCAGACTTTTCGCTGCACTGATTTGTATGATGTCTATTTATTTTTTATTTTCTTTGTATAGTGATGATGGCTGAAATGTGTTAGAAAAAAATATATATAATCAACATTTTAACATTATTGAATGTGCGCTTGCGCACTATCTCGCTTCATTCAGACAAACCAAGATGGCAGCTGTTGTTGAGAATGTTGTCAAACTGTAAGTGTTCCGCTTTTTTCTTCCTCAGTTAAAGTACGCGAATGATGTGACACGTAGTTTCTGTCATTCTTAGTTGTCATTTGGTGATGTATCTATGCATACAGTTTTCAAACAGAGCAGTACATAAGCTATATTTGCTCACTGGGGGGCTAGTTAGCTTTTGTTAGCTAGTAACGTTAGCTAGATCTACTAGCTAGGTTAGACCTCGGCGTTTATAGCGTGCGCTAAGCTGTCAGTGTCAGTCACAGTAGTCGAAGGTGGGGCTCTGTCTATTTGCTGCATCGGAAACATAACTAACCGACCTACACTCTATAAACATGATTTATGTTAATTTCAGGTTCTCGTTTGTAACAATTCTGTGGGCAAGCAAGCATTTATGTTGCACCAATGCTAGTGAACAATTTTGTTATAATATCAAATGTAATCAGTAACGGCCAACGTTAGAGGTCAATTCCCAAGGAACGCTACAATAACATATTTGCACTGTTACTAGTTTAGTAGGTTAAATTGCCAATTGCTAAGGCTATGGTATTAGAAAAACATAAAATGTTAAGCTGTGTCATCAATAAATATGCATGCACAAAAATCACGGAAGAACCTGCATCCTCATTAAGCTAAATTTAAATTGCTGTTCAGAGTATACACAATCCTCGTTGTATGTTCTATCTCCTCTTTGGTGTAGGAACTTAAACTGAAAAAAGGTTTGCCGGTGGATGACAATCCAGTCCACAAACAAGGCTTCATTTTTTTCTTGAATATGTGAGCCAGCAAAGCTGACTTGTGGCAATCCTCTCCACTGCTTTTACTCTTCCAATAAAACATTACCTGCTGAGGCATTTTCTCCCAGGGCTTAGTCCATGGACACAATGCAGGGGTCTGTCTTCCTGCTGCCAGCAGGCACCAGCACAATAGGTAGAGGCAGAGAGGTTTTAAGCCAGACAATCTGAAAGGCTTTGAAACGTTTTTTATCTTCTTCTTCTAAGCCACTGGTTCACTAGTGTGGTTTAATTAGACTTGGGGATAAGTCAAGTAAATTAGGGTGTACAAGCATGCCTACCTCCTTTTGATTATTGGGCACTGAACCGGTGTAACACATTAGTTGCATTATTCCCAGATTAAGTGTCGTTTTATGAGATACACTACTAAGTATTGAGCGTGCTTTGAATGATAACTCACCATGGCCTCTGTTCTGACTGAGCTGTTTCCCAGGCTGGGTGAGCAGTATTACAGAGATGCCATGGAACAGTGCCATAACTACAATGCCAGGCTTTGTGCCGAGAGGAGTGTCCGCATGCCCTTCCTGGACTCTCAGACCGGCGTGGCACAGAGCAACTGCTATATATGGATGGAGAAGAGACACAGGGGACCAGGTTGGAAACCCTCACTCAGTTGCAAACTGCAAGATGTTGTTTTGTGTGAATGGCTTTAGTTTTCTCATTGTTCCTTTCAGCGTACAGGTTTTTTTTGGGGGATGTTTGGCTTTGCATTGAATGTTAGTGTAAACTATTCCCCTGTCACCTACCAGGCATGGCTCCAGGACAGCTGTACACCTATCCCTCCCGCAGGTGGAGGAAGAAACGGCGAACCCACCCCCCTGAGGACCCCCGCCTTGTCTTCCCCGCTCTCAAGCATGGTACTGTGGGGTACACCTAAACATCTCTATGTCTTTTTGTTGGTTGAATTTTAGTCTTGATTTTGGTGGTTTTCTTTTTTATTATTAGTAGACCTGGAGGTTGGCTTAAAGAAAGACGCGTTGTCATCCGACGGAAGCAGTTTAGAGGCCCTGCTGAAGGGGGAGCCCCTGGACAAGCGAGGTCCCACTGAGCTCAGAGGGCCTGAGGACGAGCCCAGCCTGGCCGACTACACGGGAGTCCCTAATCCTGCTGCCCGGAGCAGAAAGGTAACAACAGCACTGCCGTCCCTACAACAGTGGCCTCTGCATGAGAGGGATACACAATGATTGTACAGTAGGGCATGGTTTAGCATTAATGTGTATTTTAACTGCCATTACAACTAATCTCTCTCTCTCTCCTTTCATCAAAGAAAATCCTTGAGCCGGAGGACTTCCTGGATGACATAGATGATGAAGATTATGAGGACGACACCCCAAAGCGAAGAGGCAAAGGAAAGGGGAAGGTGAGAGAGAACATATCTCACAGTAAAAGCAGTTTCTTTCCTACACGATATCTAAATAACCTATCTTATGCCATGTCTTTGTTTATGTTCAAAAAGCTGTGATATTTTTTAAACATGGTGTCTTCTCCTCAGTCTAGCACCACGTTGTAAGTGATGAGTAGGCCAAGTTTTGAGCATGACTGAGATTCTGTGTTTCGTTGCCAGGGTCGAGGTGGAGTGAGCAGCAGCCGGAAGAAGCTGGACGCAGCTGCTCTGGAAGACCGGGACAAGCCGTATGCATGTGACAGTGAGTCCCAGGGGGGTTGAGGAAGCTCCTCCTTGGGGGGTGGGGGGGGGGGTGGTGGGGGGTCTCATTAGTCTGGTCCTACTTTTAACTCCGGGAAACCATCCAGCCATGAGTTAACCTCAGGCCTGTTTATCTGTGTAGCCTTCCTGTCTGAACCGTCTCTAGCCATATGTCCGGCTTAGTGACCACGCTAATTGAGTTAGCTGTAGTCCTATTTGTTTTGTGATGTGGGATTGGATACCACGCTGGTGCCATTTCATAATTCTTTGGAAACAGCGAAGTCTTGTTTTCTGCTTTTTGGTGTGCTCTTAAACTATGTGCATTGCCCAATACTTTCCTCCTTCCATCATGTTGTTCCCACTCTTAAAACTCTAAAACTCTTGAACTTTTAGAGCTGCATTGTTGACTTTCTGGTTCTCTGTCAGTATGTGAGTTTATTTCTCCAAGTCTCTGTTTCCACTTTCTTTTCCTTTTCTCTCTCTTCTCTCTTTCAGACACTGTCAAACAAAAGCATAATTCAAAATCTTCCGAAAGAGGTATTTCTCTCTCAGTCTGCTTTAAAGCCCAGTGTGCCTTTGCCCTTTGCCCTTTGCCCTCATATCTGCTCACTGTCCTGTTGTTTGTCTTGTGGTTGTGTTTTAACGTTCACACGTAGAACGATTTCTGAGACCGGTTTGTAGAGGGTATCATACTTTCTCTAGGGTAGCCCCTTTCTGAGTATTGTCAGTTTTCTCGAGACATTCAAGATCCTTTCAACAATATGTTTTTAATTCAGTGTGTATGTTATGATTACCGTCAAACTATTTTCTTTTCCACTTCACAGTCCAGCTTTTCAGCTATGAGCTGGATGAAAGCAATGTTTTATGCTATGTGCCGTTTGATTTTGTTTTAATCATGTGGCTGCATTTTCTTTTTTCTTTTTTTTCCTAACTCACCTGCATCCTGTCCTGTCTCTTTCTCCCCGTCATTTAAACGATTTATTCTAGGCCCCATAGGCGTTCTGTGCATACAGTGTCACAAAGTAACTTGGCATTTTCATTTTGTTTTTATGAAGACATTTTACACAAAGCCTTCTCAGGTAACCTTGCTATATGCTGGAAACAGCTTGTGGGCCTTGAGACAATTAAATCAGTGCACATTCTTTTTTTTATGTGGCTTCATAAATAAAATGTAACTCCAATACTCATCAGATTCCTTGGCCTGTGACCGAGCATGAGTTTGTAATCCAAGTGCGGAAAAACTGTACACTAAATTATACTTAAAGTCATAGGATGATGATTTAACCTTTGACTAACATTCTGAGTTGGTCACTGGACTCGGAGCAAAATACTAGCCAGGGCAAAGTCATTTTGCTCCTCAAGGTACCAGCTGAAGAAACAGGATGTGAGGAAATGAGAGCCAGAGAACGAGTGGGCCTCTCATCTTATGATGGACCTCGCACACTCCTTGAGGCCAGGGCAAACATAGGGAGCTTTGTTCCCTCACTGAATTAGGCAATCCTACCAAAGACAAATGCATACCAAGAAAACACAGGATCATATCTGGGTTTACTACAGCTTTGCCAAATCCCTGTGCTTCCCCTTGTCTTGCATGGTTTGTACTATATACATTATTTTCTTTACAGCCTTGAGATTGGCTTGATAAATATACATTTTTATTGCCAAAAATAACCAGATAAAAAAAACTTGCGTTTAACATGGCAAGGTATACCCCTCTGTTTTGCGTAGTTACGAATGTTTTAGCCCCCGTGCGTCACACGCCCGCTCTGTTTTCATACGGGCGTCTTGCTCCTTTGTGGTTTCTTTGGCAGTCTGTGGGAAACGCTACAAGAACCGCCCGGGCCTGAGCTACCACTACGCCCACTCCCACCTGGCCGAGGAAGAGGGCGAGGAGAAGGAGGAGGCCGAGACCATCGAGCCCGCTCCGCCGCAGCCGGATGAGCCCAAAAGTAAGCCAAGACTAACCCCCTTCTGACTAACTGTGAGTGAGCGGGAAGCTGTGGTTCACGGCTCCACACTCACGTGCACGTCACGTGCACTCGCCAAGTGAATGTGATACTGGTCTTTGACCGTTTCTGGTGTGCCGTAGTAACAGGTCAGAGCAAGCATTGCTCTCGCGTTGATTTAAAAAAATTTTTTTTACTTGACTCCTTGTCTGTGTGTCAAAACATGCTATTTAGCAACTGTGCTCACGGTCTCATTCCCTCTCACCTGCTGTATCTGCAGCTCCCAAGAAAGGTCCAGATGGTCTGGCGCTGCCCAACAACTACTGTGACTTTTGCCTGGGAGACTCCAAGACCAACCACAAGACTGGCCAGTCGGAGGAGCTGCAGTCTTGCTCCGACTGTGGACGCTCAGGTACCCGCATCCAACACCCCCGGTACCTGTCCATCACAACAAGGCATTCAGTATTAAGCGTCCTGCTAACCCCTCCTCCTCTCTTTACTTTCTACCTATCTCTCCTGGTCCAGGCCACCCCTCCTGCCTACAGTTCACGCCCGTTATGATGGCTGCTGTGAAAACATACCGTTGGCAGTGCATCGAGTGCAAGTGCTGCAACATGTGCGGCACCTCTGAGAATGATGTGAGTTAACCTGTGTGTGTGTGGGGGGGGGGGGGGGGTTCCGCCGTCACACAAACACGCAGGAGTCTGGCTTCATTCAAATGCATAAGCAGATCAGACCACACGTTGTGTTTTAACGTCAGCTCAGTTCACCAGTGTGGCATGTTTTGATGTATAAATGTACAAGCCGACACACACACACACACACACCGTTTCTACAGAAGAGCAATGGAGTTTGTGCTCTGTGTGTAACAAGTGTGCTTCCTTTTCACCTTCCAGGACCAGCTTCTGTTCTGCGATGACTGTGACAGAGGCTATCACATGTACTGTCTCAACCCTCCCATGGCAGAGCCGCCCGAAGGTAAGACGCGCGCATACAAACACACACACACACACACACACATACAAGACGGACGCACACACAGGAGCAGCCCGTAATGTACAACATGACGTTGCTGTTCCGTGGCATTTGCTGAAACATGTTCTTTTACAGCCCAGTGCTCCTTCAGCCTGACTAGAGACTTTGGTCAACAGCCTTGACATTTTGTGTCGGGGTGTTGTGCAGAGACAGATTGCTCCTCCAGTTTTATCTTGTGCGTACATTTGGCAGAGGTAATTCTAAGTAAAGCTTCCAGCGTAGCCAGGCAACGGGCTCATGGCTGGATATTGTTTTCGTCGAATGCTTTGTTTAAGACTAAGTCTTTTTTTTTAACAGAAACCAACTTCCACTTTTAGCTCCAGTTATCTAACGGATAAGGCCTACAAAATGGAAACACCTCCTTTATGGAGAATTGATCTGCTTACCCACACAAAGTAGACAGTACAAGTAGACTTCAATGTTAATGAATGCCAAGAAACACTTACAGGAATGTTTTGTTTGTATACTAACCCACCCCAGATTACGTTAAATGGTATGCGAAGTACAAATGTACGTCAGGCATATTTTAAGCTGTTTCTGTACTTGTTCCTAACGCTTTGGTACATTTTTTTTGTAATTAGACTATTGTCAATTAGTCAGCATCACATTAGGTGTATGTTCCTTAGACCAAGCTTTTTTAACTTTACCTCAAGCAACTTTTCATTAAAAAAAGATTTTCAGATTGACGACTAATACAGTTCCCTGCCTGTTGTCCCAACAGGGAGCTGGAGCTGTCACCTGTGTTTGGACCTTTTGAAAGACAAGGCATCTATATATCAGAACCAGAACACCCCTTCCTCATGATGTCCCCCAGCTCTCTCTCTCACACACATACACACACACACACACACACACACACACACACACACACACACACACACACACACACACACACACACACACACACATTCAAAGACTCCCCTCTGATGTATGGACCTCCCTCACAAACGATGAGCGGCTGCCCAGAGGGAAATGGTTGAGTAAGAGAAGAGGACTTAGTTAAAAAGGGAAGACATTCACCAAACTCCCCGTTTAACTGGTCGTGGTTTGGTTCCTATATGACTGTTACACAGTTCCAAACCCGAATTATCCATAGACTTTTGCTTTCAACTATTTGTCATATAACCAACTCAAACTCATCTCAGTTAAGGCCCAGATTAAAAGCATTACCTGCCAAGTTATTATAAGCTCAGAGGTATATTCACACATACTCTACGGAAACCTGCTTTTATCCTGCAAACTGTCCATTTTGCTACTAGGAAAGAGAAATAGTTGAAATCAAGTAGCATGCCAATGCTTGCTCATAGTAAAAAAATATCTATAGTTAAACATTTTGTATATTTATATATTTGTATAGCATATAAAGGTGTGAATTATTTAAAAGATGGACTTGGATGGATCAGTGGATTGGTTATCTGACATTGTCCATATTCATCATGGGCAAATTCGCCATCAAAGACACAGCCAGCCACCCTGTGAGAGAAAGCTTGAAAGGCCTGTTATCTATTATTATAGACCGTTATCTCTGCTCTTCTGAGGTTTAAGATAGTTAATAGTGTGTTGGTTAAATCAACTTGATATGTCTGACTGTATAAGTTATGCCCAGTCCTTCCCTTTGCCCACAGCAACCCTCATACCAAAAATTGTTACTCTCTATACAATGTACTGTACACAGTTGAAAAGAAACACGTGTCTTAAGGGAGCGGAGTGGTAAGCAAGTAGAAATTACGAGGAAGTACGCAAGTCAAAGTTACAGACCTGGCCTGAAGTGATTACCTTCTGAGACTATGCCTCCATCCCACTGTGTTCTAGCAGTTTGATGACCCTGTTCAACTTGATCATTTATCCAAAGCCTGTAAATAATGGGCCCCATAGGGCTTCAGATCCGGTTCTGATATTACTCCTCAAATTACCACTAGGTGGCGATAGAAAGCAATGCACGGGAATGCCAGTGATGTGTTAGTTCACTCTGGGTGTCCATCCTGACATGCTGTTGACAAATGTGTAGTGTATTGTAAAAAATGTGACACACCTAATGAAATGTAGGGCTATTGTGAGGGAGATTATTATGTGGAGAAGATTATATATGTATGTGTATATATATATATATATATATATATATATATATATATATATATATATATATATATATATATCGTATATCTGGTCCCATTAAAAGGAAGCAGTTGTATGTTCCCATTATTTGTGACTGCTTTTATGGTTTGTTATGCCGAAGTTGTAAGAGCTGGGCGCTACTCCCGTCAATCTCTACAGGTTGTGTTCTCCACAATGTCTGGCTGGTGGTGGCTTAGCAGTTATTTTACCTTGCTCAGTGACTGAATAAAATACCTTTGAAAGAGCGACAGATGGCATATTAACCATTACAGATGTGGTTTTTGCTCACATGTATGTGTAATAGTTTGAAGCTAAGCTGTTTTTTTTTTGGTCAAGGTTTTGAGAAGTTATGTAATTAAATTTAGTTGTAGCCTGCATTAACAATATATCATCAGCCAACTAACTGATTCTGAAGTATATCACAAATAGCTAGGTCTTATTTCTCATCACATTTCTAAGCATAATTTTACTTGGAGATGGTAGCCATTGGCCTATTGCCTCTTGGTTGCCTTCATTAAGCGATATTTACTCAGTTAATGTACATTTGTGGAACTTAATTTGGATTGTGATGGAATGTGTCCTTAATGGTATGGTTTTCTCTCTTTTTTCAGGAAAAATAAAATATTTGACACTACCTTCTGTGGTGCCGTTATTATCTATTATACTTTTATACAGCGCTAATAGCAATGTTGGCAGGTGACCAGAACATGTCAGGTTAGTAAATACAGTACAAGTAGTTGTTTATTCGTTGTTAAATATTTGATGGGATTCTGTGTCTGCATGTTCACTGTTCACAATAGATTAAATTGGAATGCAAAGTTGAATTGGAAAAATGTGAAGGTGGATCTCAAAATGAAAAGTTAATCTAAATATGGAGTGAAAATATATTTCAATGTGAATAATGAATGAAAGTGTCTAATTTAAAAACTTCAAAATGATTGTCAAGGAAAGCTGTTTCACTTTTATTGGTTTTACTATTAAACAATATCACTTCTGGAAGTTTCATTAAGAAAGCTACGTACTGTCCATGATGCCATTCTGAAAGTCCTACCAAACCATCTTTATTGCACCCATGTTAATTGTCAATTTGCATGTGCCTGACCTTTCAGACAGTGCTGCTACCCATCTTGTTAATCCTCAATGATGCCTGGTTAGCATTGTGTCTCCTTCCCCAGGTCTTCTGGTCCAGCCGACAGAGCAGCAGGGTCTTGAATGTATCCCTGAAACTCTGGTTGCAGAGGGCATAGCACACGGGGTTGACTGTACTGTTGATATAGCAGAGCCAGTAGCCCAGATGCCAGAGCTTCTCAGGCATGCAGTAGGAGATGGACACCAGCACCATGATGTTGTACGGCGTCCAGGTAATGATGAAGGCCAGCAATATGGCGCTTAAGGTCCTGGCTGCTTTCTTTTCCCTGATGATGGTGTTCCATCTCCTCCGGCCTTTGGGAAGTTTGTGGCGCCTCAACTCGGAAGACGTGGAGCCCCTGACAGAAGAGTTCCTGCCCTTTGGGACCCGGGTAGCTTCATGCTCGGCTCCAGGAGTCTGAGTCCTGGCGACTCCTTCAGCCTCTGTGTGTCGGATTGCGTCCCCGAGTGGGACCATGGACACGGTAGGACCTGTCCTAACTTTCTGCTGAGCGGGCTCTGCTCCGATTTCTGCGGAGGAAGGGGATACAGTGGCTTCCTCTTCCCCCACCTTTCTGCTGTTGCCTCTGCTGTTGCCTCTACAGCCCTCCATGTAGCTCCCTCCCCTGGGGGATGTAGAGAGGGAGGGTGTTTGCTTCACTCGACTAGGCTTGTCCTCTTGGGTTTTGGACAAGCAGCTTTGAGACTCGCCGCCACACTGATCCCTCCCACAGGGCACCTCTCTGAAGCTGCTGATGCTGCTCTTGGCGCTGCCGCCGTAGACAGACTGTCCCCTGGGGCCCTGGAACACCCCTCCGTTGCTCATCGAGCCCAGTACACTTTCCAATCCCTGCGAGCGATTCTCGATCTCCCAGTAGATTTTCCAGTAAAGTATAACCATGATGGTGACTGGAAGGTAAAAAGCAGCAATGGCCGTGCCGAACGTGAGGGCCGCGTCATCCAAGAATGGGATAGAGCATGTATCCTGTGTTGACCTGCCGGTAACGTGGGGCCAAAACAAAATGGCTGGCCCCCACAGTATGAAGGACACAGCCCAGGCCAGACCAATAGCTACGGCCGCCCGTCGAGGTGTTCTCTTGGCTCGGTAAGTGAGCGGTCGTGTGACCGAGTAAAAACGGTCAAAGCTAATGAGCAGCAGGTTCATGACGGATGCATTGCTAGCCACATAGTCCACGGCTAACCAGATATCGCAGGCTACACTTCCTAGTGCCCAACGACTCATGATGATATTGGCAGCATAAAGATTCATGGAGACTGCCCCTAGAATCAGGTCTGCCACAGCCAAGCTGAGAAGGAAGTAGTTGCTAACCGTGCGCAGTTGCCTGTTAACACGGAAGCTAATCACCACCAGGAGATTGCCAATGATAGTGACCAGAGACAAGGGGCCTGTGATGAACACTATTAACACCACCTCCCAGACTTTGTGGCCCCCAAGTGGATCATCAGTTGTAACGTTTGAAATATGTGTTATGCAGTTGTTCATCTTCCATGGAAATAGCCCTGATCTAAATGGAGTGAAATTCACTTTTTTTTATTATTATTAAATCCAAGTAAGAAGATTCCCCTGTTGTTTGTTATCCTGCTTTTCCAGGTAGGAACTATCTTTTCAAAGACAACTGTAAAAGAAGTAAAGAGGTAGTTAAAATAACAAAATAATGATGCAATATTATATGCAAATTAAATGTTTATAAGTAAATCTACATATCAAGAGCACTATGTTAGAGGAGCACTATCACCACCAAGAAGCTTATTTAAACCCTCTGTTATTCTTTACATTTAATCGCTTCATAAGGTCTGACTTTTATTGACTCTGGATGACTAGGTGCATTTTTGGTAAATGTTAGTCTACATAATTTTACATAATTACTGCTGTTTGTTTGCGTTATTTTAAGATACTTCATTCCGTTATAATATTGGATGATAATTAAATTAGCTGCTTATGGTAATCATAAAGGAAATATGACTTTAACTTTCTGTATTGTTCCCAATGCGAGTGCATTGATTTGCTTCCGATTTGTGGAGGTTCAAATTGCATGTGAATTGTTATTTCTATTAGGCAGGCAAATGAGGTGGCAAACGCTTAAGAAAAGGTTATAAACTAAACGAATAAAAACTTACCAATTCATCGGGTGTTCAAAGCTTCCTCGACCGTAACCTTGTTGTATCCTCTCGGATGTAAATATTTTGCCATCATGGTTTGTTAAAATTGTGTATCACATTCAACGATATAAGGTTACTTCCAGTGTTATGATATCAAGGTAAAATCACCAACACGGACAACCGCTGCTACTCGTGGGGGTTTTAAAGCATTTCAATTATTGCTCTTCATATGGCACAATTTGTAAGGTGTTCACACACCCCGTAGACGAAAAAAAAGAGAAGTATGACAGAAACAAATGAAAGCACAGGCTCTTGCCATAACACGTGTAAACACTGTGGCAGACAGGCTACTGTACGAACTCAAGGAAGATGCCATCCTATGTGAGTTTATTTCCTATCCTGCAGTCCTACGGCGAGATTCTCTTCACTCATTCATTGAAGTGTTCTTAGATAAACAGATGTTTGCCAAGTCAATACAGCTTTAATTAAAGAGGGTTCCTCAAACTAATAAGACTTTTTTTATTTTTCACTGTCCCTTATGTTATTACTTCTAGTTTATAATGTAGCATCTTCTGCATTTGTTGTATCACAGATGTTGATAAAGCAGAAGAGTAAACTAGATTTGCATTTAATAACATACAGAAGAATAGACCTATTTACTCAGAACCACAGCAAGACAATTTAGGTGTATTTGTATTGTGTCTGAGATAAAGAGAGGGGGGAAGAGAATCAACATTATTTCCCTTGCCCATGCAACCCTTCATACAGTGTCATACATTGTTCTTATCGTATTCTCATTTCCCTGTTGTGGAATTGAACTGTTGTGTTCACTGTCTCTCTAAGAAGTATATGGCATTGTACACAGCATTTCACAAATTGAGACGATGCTTTATTACACAGCATGTTGTAAAACACCTGCTTGTCATAAAAAACTTGTTGTTAATGAACCTCTTATTTTCAATTTCCTCTCTGTACTGTACCATGGAGACATATTAAAATATGGAGGTGAGATTCAGAGAAAGCTGTAGTGAGATTGTGCCACTGTTTGTGTGTGTGTGTGTGTGTGTGTGACTGTAAGTGGCATATGGTAGGGCTGGGGTGGGGTGGTGCCTTTTGCGGAGGTTGTTATCAAACAGTCCTCTTTGTTCTGAGAACAAGCTGACAGGGGCACAGGAGGGGTTAATGAGTAAGCGACTGGTCTGGAGTCAACAAAAGACAGTGAAGGACAGGGTGAAGAGATTGAGCGAGAGAGAGAGCGATTGAGAGGCTGTTACAGGTTAAATACACCATGACTGCTTCTGCGGGAGAGGAGTAGGGTTCCATTAAGTGTCTGTGTATTGTCTTATTGAGTGATTGTCAGTGCCTATTACGTTTTGGCACTCAGTACAATTTAAGGAACAGCCCTATCTTTCAAAGTGTCAGAATAGACCGAAACTGACCATTCTCATAGTCTCAGTGTCTTTCACATTATTGTATTGCCATATTTAAAAGGCCAGAAAGGAATAGATTGTTATTGCACAGATTTTTATTGATTGCACTCAACAACATACAAACGTTCTCTGTGATCAGAGACCATCTCTAAAGAAACAACAGTCAGCTATCTGGTAGCATCAAACTTACAACAGAATAGAACATAGAGTAGTCTTGGATCATGCCTTTTTAAGTCTGTAACAAAGTTTATGGTCAAACATAGTTACTCTTCCCAAACTTACTGTGGGAATTGAATGATGCTCTATCTCAACATGACATCGGTGTTAATGACAGGCAATCTTTCAATTGTAATTAAAACATCAACTACCTGCTTTTCCCCTCGAGTACCTCAGCTCTTTGAACACCTCTCTGCTTTGCTTGAAATAGTAGAATTATAGTTTATTGTAAGTAGCTGTGAAAACAGATCATTAATAAGTACTAGTAGTGGTTTGAAATTATGAAAGATGGATTTCCCTTGGCAAAAGTTGAATCATTAGTTAGGCCTATCAGTGGCAATTCATAGTTTTCAAATTAAGATATAATTGAAATTATCATTGTGATCAATAATAGTAGTAGCCTACAAATTGTTTTACTAATCATGTAAATAAATAAGAATACACGTCTAAATATCAATCAACACTTTTTTTTGCAGCGCTATTAATTGCTTATTGTTATCAGAAACACAGACTATAAAATCACTTACAATTTATAAATAAACATCATGAAGTGCTTATAGTAGTGACAATCTTGTACGGGTTTTTGAGTGATACTAAAGACATAATTTCAATCTGATTCATGTAAAGAAGTGGAGTGTGCTGATCAGAAGGGTAAGTCTTATTTAGTGTCACTAAACAAAGTGACAAAAATATACATTTTCTTTCGGTTACAGTGTAGGATATTCACAAATATTATAGGAAGTACATCATCTAGAGATTGATATAAATATCAAAAAAACATCACAAATCTAGCTTCTGTCTGACATTCAATGTTTGTAAAACTATGTAAAATATTTAGTAAACATTTAGAAACGGTAAAAAGTGTTGTCTCGTAGACTCGATGGATGTTGTACAGTAATACTGAAAAACTCAAATGTACAGAAAGATCTTTACAAACATTGACCGTACCTAAACGTAGTGAACTATTACAACAGACCCGTACGCATGTTATTATCAAAGATTGTGACACTCTTAGAAACATATATTTTCATAGGAAATCGACCTCTAAAATGTCTTGCATTTTTATTCTACACTATATATATTTTTTTAACAATACATTTGTTAATAAGAAGGGAGGCAAATATAATTCAAAAAACTTCTTTTGAAAAACTCGATCTTTCACAATAAAATATAGTCACAACAATCTGGGTCTTATTCATATTTTCTCTATTGCAAGTCTAATATAATTTCTATTTATCTATTTATTTTTAAGACTGTTTTACAGCATTGTCACAGACTTTTTTCATGTGACCAGCGCTGCTACAACATTTGCGGAAGTGCACATATTAACCACACAACAAGGTAAATTCACATAGGGTTCACATTCAAAACGAACATGGGTATTGAAATGTAAAGTCAAGAAACAAGAATATCAAAACAACTTTATTACTTTATCTACCACTCCCATGTCGATGGACTCATATCTGCATGTAGGTTTGGAAAACACTGCACTGTACAGAAGAGAATTACGTGTGCTATTGATCAACGGATAGAGCTTTTGCCTTTTTGTTGTTTGTGCTGCATGTGTAAAATGTTGCAAAGCATATTCGGTTGCAGTACACATGGTTTACAGCACAGCAGAGCTGTCACTCTTATTTTTTGGCTTGAGAGAGAAAGAGAGAGAGAGAGAGAGAGAGAGAGAGAGAGAGAGAGAGAGAGAGAGAGAGTGAGTGTGAGAGAGAGAAAGAGAAAGAGATATAGAGAAGCTGTCTCAGAGACAACTACTCAACGTGGCATCAGGAAGCAGGGCCCAATCAGTGCGGCATTTCCTCACTAAAGGCGAATCAGGGCTGACCTTTGACTCCAAGGCCTCACATTCGGCCAAAGAGGATGGAGCAGAGCAGGAAAATGGCGTAGAGGAACATCAGGCCCAAACCCAGCCGCCGATCCAGCTTCCAGTGGTTCAGATGGACACTCATCACCTAAGGAGGGACGGGAAAGGGAAAGGGAAGCAGGATTAGAAGGAGGGAGAATTGGCAGGTGAGAGAGGTGTGTGAGGTTACAAAAACAATGTTACATTTATGCACCTTATATCACCTATATATTGAAACCTTGTGTGTGTGTGTGTGTGTGTGCGTGCGTGTGCGTGTGCGTGTGCGTGTGCGTGTGGTGTGTGTGTGGCAAAGACAGCAACGCTGACGAATGATCATCAAATCCAGATGTCTTGTGTGACAGTCTGTGGTCTGGGCAGTAACTGCACTGTGAGGGAACTTCATCGGCACACACAGAGATACACACACACACACACACACACACACACACACACACACACACAGTCCCCCTACCGTGAGGAAGACAGAAGCCAGCAGCAGGATGACAGAGTACACCAGTCCTTTGTTATTGATGAAGACCTGTGACATACAGCAGGTGTCAGGCCACTCATTACACTTTAGTAGTAACCACAGAAATGTAAATCCCACAGTCTCTTTATGGACATGCGGACAGTTGTTTTAAACACACACACACAGAAGCGCTCTTTCGAGGACACAAACATCATTATTACTTGCTGGGAAAGAGGGAGGGGAGGGGAGGCGAGTGGGAAATGGAGGAGGGAGGGAAAGAAACAAACTGGGCCCACCGATGATCCGTGGTCCACGACCAGCGTCCGCAGAGCCCAGGGGAAGCCCAGGCCCAGCAGGATGTCAAAGATATTGCTTCCTATGGAGTTGGACACAGCCATGTCACCCATACCTGACGAGAACACACACACACACATGCTGCAATGCTGCCAGAGAGAATATGCACATTTCTTCATAGAATTTACATTAAAGTAATTTATTTGAGGTAAATGGTAGGGATTGAGATTTGGAGGGTTACAGGAGAAGAGAGGGGGGAAGGCATCCGGTACCTTGGCGGGCCACGATGAGACTAGCCATACAGTCAGGCACGCTGGTCCCCGCGGCCAGGAAGGTTATGCCCATGATGTAGTCTGGGATGTCAAGGGTGTAACTGATGACGGTGACCTGGCAGACACACACACACACACACACACACACACACACACACAAGGAAAACAACAGCCCCAAAAGCGACCTCAGGAAAAGGCTAACTTTTTCTCTGCGTACATTTTCTCTACACTACATAAATACAAAACTTTCTGCACACCACATGAATTTATCTGAATTGGTTTCATCCAGTCATTTTGCTACTATAAAACTCAAAGCAGCAAAGGCCTGGACGTTCACTGAGGCGATCCTCTTACCATCCAGACCATGAGGTAGGAGAAGATGGCGATCCACAGGGTGGAGCCGAAGAAGGTGACCATGAACCAGCGGTGCCAGCGCGGCCACTGGCAGTTTGGCACGGTGCAGTAGAGCAGCAGGCCCAGCGGCCAGGAGATCAGCCATTTGGCCCGCGCACCCCAACCACCTGGCATATATATATATTTTTATTTTTTTTAAACATGCCGCATCCTCCTACCAGTGCCCTGACCAGTCACTGCCAATTCAACTGGAGTCGGTCTGTGTGTCCTATGTGTGTGAGCAAGTCTGTCGTAATATGTTGGGTGAGCAAGTCTGGCGCAAATTGGCTGCCGTGGTATCACTCAGACTGAGTGTTGTGCTTGATAGCTGTCGGTCCATTCGTAGTTTGTTTTGTGTTATTAATTGGCAACCAATTTGTGTAAAGTGCTTTGAGTATCTAGGAAAGCGCTAAAAACTAAATAAAAAGAATTATTATTATTATTATTACACACTACGGTGTGATGGTGATGAGCTGAGTTTTTAATTATTTCACACGATGGACTTGATAAAGTGTCAACATACGTACAATCAAGCGTCATAGACAGTACTACTATTTTCCTAACGTAACATTAAACTGTAATACAAGACCATTATGAAGCAGGAGATTAGGACTATTAAAGGAGGACCATGGACTGGTCTTACATCCTTACCTGGCATGTGCAGAGGCCTGAAGGGCCCCTCGTCGTCATCCTCCTCTTCCTCAGACCGACCCGCATCTGGCTTCTCCCCGGCCGCCTCTCCGTCCCCTACCAGCCCAGCCCCGTCAGGAGTCTGTCGCTCCACACTGCCCCCGTTCTCCAGACCTCCGGAGTTCATGACCTTTAGGGAGTTGGCCCCCTCTCCGTCCACCTGGCCCCTGGGCGCCCTGATCAGCCTCTGTCTCTGTGTGAGTGAGAGGAGGTGGAAAGAAGAGGGAGCCATTACAGAAACATCTCTCTTTCACACCAGCCCAAACTATGGACATTCCTCATCGGAATATGTACACACAAAAATATTGCGCGTCGTATGGCCTTGTTGACTCTTAAAATCAGTCAGCTTTGTATCTTCAGTTCAACGGAACATACCGACATTCAAAGCTCTTCGCTAGCTATAGCGCGTGTTGTTTTTAAGGCCAGTACCTCGCTGATGAGCACGCGGCCAGCCATGCTGAGCCTGGTGCGCGGCGAGAAGTGGGGGGTGATCATGACGCGCAGGCCGGCCTCGGAGAAGGACAGCTGGTGAGGGTTGAGGATGAGCAGCTCGTCCACCATCACCACAGGGGGAGACTCCTGACCTTGGGACTGGCCTGGACCATGCGGTGGAGGGGGCAGGAAAGGGGGAAGCAGAGTTAACTTAACAGTTACATGACAATAAGGTATAAGTAGTTTATATTATAGTGATGAAGCTGTGTCAGTGGGCTTATATTTATTACATTTATAATTTATTTTAACTGACTTTAAACATTACAGTTCTAACTTACAGTACAACCATACACTACTACATCGCTCCATCCCACACAGCAGTTCAACCAATTATACGGAATAAGCAGACAAGTCAGAATAGTCAGGTTTAATTAGACCCTGTACATCAGTATGAAAAGACTGAGAAAAGACTGAGAAATAAAATATGACACACAACCACAGTGTTCAAACAATAAGAAAGCCACAGTCCGACCTCTGAGGTCAGGAGACAGACACGACCAAAACGGAGGCAGTTATACAGCGTGGGAGACGTTGTCAGACCTTTCTTAAGCAGCACCATGGAAGTGTTGCAGGCAGTCCTGTCCTCTCCCATCTCCTGGTCCCTGTGGCCATCGGGGCCCAGACAGCAGTGGCCGACCAGCCGACGCTCCACAAAGGCCAGGATCCGGGAGTTGAAACTTCAACCAAACAACAGTTGCTTCATGGACATGGTGTAAGATCGGGTGTTCTATTTGAATAGGAGTGTCTATGAGAGGAGGAGACATGCTGTGGCAGGAGAGGGTTGTGCGTACTCACTTCATGATAATAATGTATACTCCATACATGGATATTAGAAGCAGGGACTCCCACCTGATAAGACATAAATAGAAAGAAAACCTAAATAGATGCTTACACAAATTATGACATTAATCTGTGGATGAGGATGGGGTAAATACAAAACTTTTTTTAATGCTTAGGACACTCACCAGACAACTTGGGCATCGTAGATGACCTACAAAAGACAGTTAACCCCCCATTAATAACGTGACCGCATATTACCATATTTATGACATTGAAAAAGATTAAATTGACCTCACCAAGATGAGAGCCAGCACAGCGAAGATGTAGTAGAGGGAGTCCCTGAAGAGAGACCACCATGTCAGAACCACCGTCTGCAAGGCAAGACATATCGATAGACAGACAGGCTGGATTATGTCCTATTGACTAGTAGTCAGGCTGGGTTATGTCCTACTGACTAGTAGTCAGGCTGGGTTATGTCCTACTGACTAGTAGTCAGGCTGGGTTATGTCCTATAGACAGGTAGTCAGGCTGGATTATGTCCTATTGACTAGTAGTCAGGCTGGGTTATGTCCTACTGACCAGTAGTCAGGCTGGGTTATGTCCTACTGACTAGTAGTCAGGTTGGATTATGTCCTATTGACTAGTTGTCAGGCTGGGTTATGTCCTATAGACAGGTAGTTAGGCTGGGTTATGTCCTACTGACTAGTAGTCATGCTGGGTTATGTCCTACTGACTAGTAGTCATGCTGGGTTATGTCCAATTGACAGATAGTCAGGCTGGGTTATGTCCTACTGACAGATAGTCAGGCTGGGTTAAGTTCTATAGACAGGTAGTCAGGCTGGGTTAAGTCCTATAGACAGGTAGTCAGGCTGGGTTAAGTCCTATAGACAGGTAGTCAGGCTGGGTTAAGTCCTATAGACAGGTAGTCAGGCTGGGTTAAGTCCTAGTGACGGACAGACAACCTTGGTTAAATCCTATCGACAGGATGCCATTCTAAACTAAAATACATTATTCCTTCAAAAGATTGTGCTGGTAAGTTATTGATTGGTTAGGTTCGAGTTTATCTTATTGTATGAACAAAACCACAGTTAGAATGTATAAATGTTGCGTACCTGTCCTGCAAATATACCACACACCCCAATAATTACAAGGATGTTGAAGACAGCCGAACCCACAATGGTGCCAACTCCCACGTCTCCCTTGGTGATGAACACGGCTGAAAGTGAGACACGGAGAGGGAAGACAAAAAGGCACACAGAGAGATTCATGAAGAGACATCCTTTCTATAGCTAGTATTCCAATGGTTATACTGAATATATGTTTTGGTCTATGACAGCTCTGCTGACACCAGATGGATAACTTTGGCATTACATGAATTGAAAGCCAGTTACACTTTTAATTCGCAGGTTTGCTCATTTAGACGTTTATTATACCACACGACTGTAATAGCATTATGGAGTCATACTACGTATACTACTTTAGACTTTCTTTATTTTTTATCATGATGATAATCATAAAGTGTGACGGAACATAATTGGCTGTTAAGTGCACATCCTACTCAAAGGGGATGTAACGGAAACCAATGTGCATTCCATTGGAAGAACATGGAAATATATGCATAGCCACAACTCCAATTTGTGGGCAGGGGGCTGATTTGATCCGGTGGCCTGGTGAGCCATTTGTGACAATTCCCGGCCATTCTGGAGGAAAAGAGCGCTTTCCTGCCTTTGGAAAATCCATTCCGTTTTGCAAATCAAATGCAATCAGACCCAACCAGGGCTGATGCACGGGCTACACCTGCAATCTCAGTCCTGAGGTACTAACCAATGAGGGATGTGAAGAGCTCTGGGGCGGAGCTCCCAGCAGCCATGAAGGTAGCGCCAGCCACATCTTCACTCAGCTGCAGGTTCTGGTATACAATGAAGGAAAAAAGGCACATGCACAAGAAAAAACAAACAGGAATCAGATTCATAATTAATGCGCTGCACTTATTTTTCCGTTATACATCAGACAAGAACATAGATCAGTCATTCTGTCATCAGTCAACGGTTTTTAAAAGAAAGAAAGGTTTTTAAAAATGCAATTTCGTGTTTTTTTTCTCACCTCTGATATTTTCTCAAGGGAAGGGACAAAGTAGTCATCGCAGACAATAGCGAGGGCGTAGAACATGTAGATAGCCTGGAAAAGCGAGTCAAATATCAAGATCTTCACGCATCCATCCCCCTATGTGGTGGGGGTGTGCACAGTGTGCACATCTGTGCATGTGATTCAAAGAGCACGTTCAATCCCAAATGTGTGGAGCAGATTTGTGTGACGTGCGCTCATGTAACTCACACATAGCACATGGAGCAGCACAGCTCCTCTTCTCAGCTCCTTCTTGGTAAAGATATCCGTTGGAAACTCGTGGATGGCTGGGTTAGAGAGAGACACATCAGGCTGTAATTACATAGCTGTCATCTGACCACATGGCTATCACACCCCAGGGCGGTGGACAAAGACCCAGGACAGAACGATGTTCACACCTCCCCCCACACCCTGTCCCATTTGATGGTCACATTATCACCCCCTACAGCTTCCTAGAGCAGCCATACGTGGTCTAATGGAATCCTTATCATTGACCCCATCAAGTTAGCTAGGCAGCCTTATAAGGTCGTATACAAAGGGGGGCATCTAAAAACAGTGTGGGAGGTTCTTGGGCCATTGAGTGATTGAGTGGATCCTTCCACATCAGGGGAATAGAGAGGACTTATAGTTTTGCCCCCACGCGGGATGAGAATGAGAATGCACTGTGGAGACGACGGGTGGGAGCGCCGCTCAGTAATAAGACGTCAGAGCGAACCTCCGGAGGCAGGCCCCTCCACGCCCGTCTGCAGCCCGGCTCCCCGAGTCCTCATTCCCCCTCTGACAACGGGGGCGACGAGCGACGCTCACAGGTATAGGTGGATGGACCATCTGCTTCCTCTCCCCTCCTCGTGTGTGTGAACCGGAGTGTTAATGAGCACCCACAATCCTCCTTGGTCCCGTGGCGTGACAGCTAGACGGCCCGGCGCGAGCGCAAAAGGGGCCGGCTCCCATTCACCACTCCGACGCAATGGGGGGGGGACGGGGGAGGAGGAGAGGGAAAAAAAAGAACTTTAACAAGTGGGGAGCCAGGGTCTATTTATAGCCCAACGGCTGTGTGAGGCAGGCGGAGCTGGGAGCACAGACTAGATAGGAAATCACGAGGCAAGCCGCATCACAGTCACACCTGTATGTGGGCCAGCCTCTTCCTCAGACATGCGTGACAAACGCTTCAATCATGGCTTAGAGCACGGCGCATCTTAAGGTGTCTCGTTATGCTTTGATTCTGCAACATGGCCGTGTTCTGAACCTTGGCGTGGTGGGTTTGGGAACACGTGATGAAGGACGTCAGATGGAGAGCCTTTCAACTTGCAGTGTCAGAGACAGGAGGCCTCGTGGACTCCATGGACACCAGGGAAGGTGTATGACAGCATGTACTTCCACACTCCACAGTGTGTGCGTGTGTGGAAGAGAAAACGTCCGTCTGCCTGCCTCTCTGGGCTCGCTCACTGTGAACGCCACTACAGAATGTATTTTTGCAATTCCAACCTCTAAATTCCAAGAAATGGGTTTGTTTCCCTTCTGTCTGTCTCCAAAATTATCTTTCTTCAAATGTTCAGGTCAGCTTCTGCACTACCGCGTCAGCTGTCTTGTGCACTGTTCAGAGTGCCAAACATGTGAACTTAGGGTCACATTGTAACAAGAG
>JAPMUY010004113.1:295000-298402 GCA_026901105.3 Galaxias olidus | reverse complement strand
CACATAATAGAAATTCCATATTTTTATAGCACTTTTCAAAGCTTAGATACAAAGTGCTTTGAGAATAAAATTAGGTCCGAGTTTCAATACAGATAGAATAAAAACCACAAATAAAAACAAGATGAGAGAAAATAAAGCAGATTGGACATGGACAAGTGGAGTCTTAACGCAGAATTGAAATGCATGTATAGTTCAACATACTCACCCTTATAGAAAGTTGTAAGATAGTTACCTATAAAACACACAGAACTGAGATATGAATTAAAGTTGTTATCTATGAGGGGGTTGGGGTGCTACTTAGCTAGTTAGCTATGGGTCAGCTGTGTTATGATTCTGGTAGCTCTGCCTTTTATAGTATTCTATTTTCAGCCATCTCTCCCTCTCTCTTCCTCTCCCTCTCTCTCTCTCCGTCTCTCTCTCTCTCAATCGCTCTCTCTCACATCGTCGAGGATAACTCTTAGCACAGCTTGTTCCTTGTAGAGCCTTGTAGCCCCGCCCACCTCTTGATTTAACACGTGGATAGTTTGCACCTACATAAAAAACTCACAACACCTGTGTCTACCACCTAAACAAAATAGGTTGTTTGGTCCGTTGGGATTTGTCCAGTTTTGTTCTCACAATTTTTTTTTTTTTTTAACGGCTATCTTACATTGATTGGTCAGTCGAATTGTTTGAGACTTTTTCCGGTGGACAATACGGGATAAAAAGAAAAAACATTTCAGGCTTTGAAACCACTTTCACAGAATGGCTATGTAAGACCACTATCAACATGTTCCTACCCCTGTTGATTCCTCTGCAACAACAGCCCCATTCGGTTGGTCGTGTCCCTTGTCAGGGCAGGGCAGAGTAAGGTCACGCTTCTGGATGTGTGAGTCACAGTACAGTCATTTGAGCTATTGGACAAATGTTCTCAACATTGACACTAACCTGACATAGACAGCCCTGACCCTGTTACACCTAAATCAATGCTATTGAAGAGATAGAGAGAGGAGAGCAGGAGAAAAAAAAAGATTAAAAAAAAGAAAAAAAAAGAGAGGACACAAGTCTTTTTAATTTTACTGCCTTGTTTAAAGACAAGAAAGACTATAAAAAACCTTCCCCAGGCATCTCAATTTACTGATTC
This sequence comes from Galaxias olidus, assembly GCA_026901105.3. Classification (NCBI taxonomy): domain Eukaryota; kingdom Metazoa; phylum Chordata; class Actinopteri; order Galaxiiformes; family Galaxiidae; genus Galaxias; species Galaxias olidus. Next base: position 297,279 of record JAPMUY010004113.1, on the reverse strand, counting down.
CTGACTACTGTGTGATTTGACTAATTAAGAGACAGAAGCGTGTTGGTTTTTTCTTTCTCTCCCTTTCTTCTCACCTGTTTTAATTCGACACCATTTTGTTATCACGATTGAACAAATTAATCAGAAGTGACAACAGTTCTGATTTGCTACTGGTGTTGCCATTGTTATGTGAGACATGAATGGGATTCTTGAATTCATATCAATTGCGAGGTGTCATGAGAATTGGGACAATAATAGGTTTGAAGACAACACAAGGCCATTTGTTGGACGGCAGAAACGGACAAAAGTAAACGGCTATAGCTAGACTTCTCTGGGAAGTTGAGCTGGTAATGTCTGTGAATTTAAATCTCAATTTGTAAAAGCATATTTGACTATTACCATTTTTTACCATGGATTATAAGGATTAAAATAAGTATACTTACTGAATGGCAGATCACTATGTACATAAAAGAGAGATTTCCCTTCATATCTCAGATAGAATATACCCCCTGAAAAAAAAAGATTAGGAAATGTATTTAAAAAAAAAAAACAAGTGTGATATAATTTCAGCTTTGCCCAAATTCCATGGTTGCAAGTGAAAAAAGATTCACCTTTTACAAATTTTACAGATGGGATCATCAGGGATCAACTATGACGTGTCCGTGTATTTTGATGTCCCCCCTCCTCTTTCCCGACATTAAGTAGCCTTTTCATAAGTCTTCATTTCCTCACCACACAATTATACCCTTTTGATATACCTATGTGCCATCTGGCAAAAATGTTAAAGGAAACGCGAATATACGTGGTGGCATTCTGACAGATTGTGATGAAGGAGAGGGTCTGTGACGATGATCGCCCAGGCAGAGCGCGAGGTCATTCCTACATAACGCAGCGTAGCGTGCCTGTACTTGCTAATTGCAAAAGCTGTAAGTACATCTTCCTCTTCCCTTCTATCGCCGACCGTTAGGCCACCTCTCTCATGTGTCCGTAGTGTTTTAAAAAGCTTTCTCTTTTCTTACTTTGAAGGTTCAGCTTCACACACTGCTGTATTTTGGTTTGGGTGTGTTGATCACGGTATTCATGGAAGTAAATAAATAAACATACAAACAGTTAAATCTCTCAACTTCCAACGGGGACAACCAGATTTCAGGAAGCCCTGCTATGTATCAGACACCTTCCAACACTCTAAGTCAAACTTCCTGGCTGAGGAGAGAGAGAGAGAGAGAGAGAGAGAGAGAGAGAGTAGAGAGAGGCAGAGAGAGAGAAGAACACATTCTCACCTCCACATAAAGTGTGAATTATTCCAAATAACTCTGTTTAGTGGCGACGGCAGTGTGTGTGTGTGTGTGTGTGCGTGCGTGTGTGTGCTCCTTGGCTCTGGCACCTAGCGCTGCCTGTCGTCAGGATATTTGGTGGAGAGATATGACAGGAAACACTAGCGACGCAGTGAGAGCCCGTGCTTTCACCAGCGTCCCTTAATTAAATCTAGCCTTCCTGATCTTTGCAAATAAAATGAGAGTGAGCACACACACACACATCTAATTAAAGGAAGTTGCCGTTAAATCGCACATGTACACACACACACACACACTCACAGCAAACCGCCTCGCAGGATTCTGCTTTTTCCTAGTAATGTCAAGCTGACAAAATCCAGTAGCAAAACGTCTCCCTGCCATGCATTGGAATCCCCCCCGCCCCCCCCACCCCCCCACCCCACCACCACCACCACAGTCAGTCCAAGCTGAAATCATGTGTCATTAGTAAATTACACAGGTGCCAAAAGGAGTTTATCATCTTGAGTATGTAAATCTTCATAATAACCCAAGGAGCTGCTTATGAAAAACTGGCCCGCTATCTCTTAAGCTAAATGAGCACGCCACACTGATAGGAGATTATCCAGCTCGGGAGAAGCATGCAGGCGCTGTTACCCCGAAGGTCTGGAACCACTTTGTGATGCACTCTACTGTAGATAAACGTCTTTATTATCTACAGAATATGACGTCTGCATCAAATGGCGAAAAAGCCTCTGCATGGTAAATGTGATGCGTGGACGAGATACAGTGAACTGATGGTGTTTAAAATTATCAACCTTTTTGAATCTCATAATATGGAGCTCAACACGCCCAGCCCCATCCTGTACATTCTGCAAACCTTCAGAGGCAACAGAAGTAATCCAGGATGACCTTGAGAGTGGACAACCACTCTGACAGTGTTTTCGCTTCCCGTCAAGTTAAAATGCAAATAGAAAACAGTGTGGGCCTGCTGTGTGCACCTCACTTCACCCTCAACAAGCCGCTGTA
>JAPMUY010004113.1:287500-290000 GCA_026901105.3 Galaxias olidus | reverse complement strand
GTTGACACCCCCTCGCCCCGGGGGTTAGATGAGAATACTAACGAGGCCACTACCACATTTCTACCCCCCCCCCCCTCTCTCTCTCTCTCCTTCTCTCCCCCTCTTTCTCTCTCTCTTCTTCCCCTCTCTCTCCCTCCCTCTCTCTCCCTTGCCTTCTCTCTCTCTCTCTCTCACTCTCATTTTCTCCCACCTCTCTCTCTCTCTCTTTCTCCTTTTCTCACCTCTCTCTCTCACCTCTCTCTCCTTCTCTCACTATCTCTCTCTCCTCCCGCCTCCCTCTCTCTCTCTCTTTCTCTGTCTCTCTCTCCCCCCTCCCCCTCTCTCTCTGTTTCTCTTCCTCTCACCATACTAAGGAGTTTTTCCACATGTATCTGCTCCAGCCAGACCACAGGCCAGTAAAACCAGGAGACGAGTGACAATCACCTGCATAACACTTTGTGAGGATCCCTCCTCCTAGATTCCTGGCATAATGAACGAGGCCATTTAAGGCGGATTTACGACGCCTTTAAAACCTGATTGCTTGGAATCTTGAGAATTATTCATAAGACTCAGGAGTCGTTTGTCATACCACAAGTGCTGTTTTGGTGGTGAATAAGTGGCTTCTTTGTGGTTTTTCAAATGAACTCCCTTTTCGTCGACTCATAAAATATGTAATCTCTATGCATATATGGCCGTGCGGAGACTTTAATTAAAGGAAATGTGGCTCAGGTGACAAGAGACGATCAAGTTGTCTTCCTAACGGGCAGTTTGTCTGCAAAACAGACGTAACACATTCATACCAAAGTCATTCTGAATGCACAGCGCGCAACGCATTACGCTGCACATTATGTTCAAATCAAAAAGTTACCGAGTGCCACACACACCAACAATAACATCGTTTCATGGCGTCACAGACACAAGACGCAGAAGAGAGGCCTTTGAAATGCCGTCTCTACCCTTAGGCAACTCTGAACTTTCTCCTCCGGTGTCGCCCGTAACTCCCGGAGTGTTTGAACCACTGTCTTGTCTGGAGAGTCAAATGATATTGTTCCCCCTTTCCTGTTTCCTGCTGCAGATACAAAGCTTCCTTGTTTCTCCCATAATAGAGAGGAATAAAAAAAAGGGCTGGGGGGGCGTGGGGGGGGCGTCCTGGCCTCGTTACACTGATTATTTGTGTTGCAGTCTTGGGGCAGTGTGACCATGCTTTGTGTATGATGCCCAGATCAGCTCTCAATTACCCAAGAGTCCTCAGGCACAGGGCGGGGACACTAACCCAGGACCAGCTATGTCCCCTCTGACACACACACACACTCGCACGCACGCACGCACGCGCGTGCGCGCACACACACACACACACACACACACACACACCATACACACATATACACACACATACACACACACACACACACCATACACACATGTACACACAGACACACATGCACATAAACAGACCCATACACACACACATCCATGCACACACATACACACACACACACACACACATATATATATATTAACAGACACACATGTGCATCCACAGACACAGGCACATACAAATACACCTACACACACACAGACACACACATGCATCCACAGACACACAGGCAAATACACAAGGACAAGCACACACACCCAACCACACACATATACATTCACGCGCATCCAGAGATACACAGGCACTTACACAATCACACGCATGCAACCACACACATGCACAGATTTACAAAACACGTAAACATACAGCCACTGCGCACAAACACACACACACACACACACACACACACACACACACACACACACACACACACAGAGACAGAAATCACAGTGCCATAGCTCCAAGGCACAGCTTAGCTAAGCCAGTGCCAAGAATGATGAGGCCTACAACAGGATAGATTTCCACCCAAATAAAAACCGGTCTTATCTTGGCCCACATGTGAACGAGACCCAATTACACGGTCTACATTTCAACGCAGAGAAGAGACAAAAAGTCCATCTCCTATGCCCTATTTAGAACGAGGGGGACCAAAACAAGATGCAAAGAAAATGAAAAGCAAAAAGGAAAAAGTAATGCAGTAAACTCTTGTTTGTCTGACGCACGTTGTGTGTTCCGTAGACTTGGTCCCTGAAGTAAAGAGAACGGGTGTGCACGCTCACATCAAAACGATCGAATGGGCTTATGGTTGGACTTATTTTGATTTTGAACACAGAGATTCTAGCCATCTAAACTCTACTCTTTCTCACTGAATTCAGGAGTCATGACGTATGATAGAATAGGTGTTTTTCTTTTTGAAACAGAGATCTAGCCATCTAAACTCTACTCTTTCTCACTGAATTCAGGAGTCATGACGTATGATAGAATAGGTGTAGGTGTTTTTGTTTTTGAAACAGAGATCTAGTCGTCCACACTAAGGAGTGGTGACGATACACTGATCACACAGGTGCAGCGCCTCAGCAGGTGACTACCCTGAAGGGTCTAGTTGCAATGACGCAATTGTCCAACGGTGTGTAGGTGTGTGTG
>JAPMUY010004113.1:260000-282500 GCA_026901105.3 Galaxias olidus | reverse complement strand
TGTCCTCAGACTGAAATCGTTCAGGCACATTGCTTCACACGCACAAATACTTCTGTTGGAACTCTGAGATTGGATTGTAGCTGTTGTACCAGAACTGTTAAAGGACGGTGTTTTTGTGTTTAACTTTTGACTTGAATGCTGAACTTTTATTGATTGTTCCATACAACAATACCATGCAGGATCCTTTGCATTACACATGCCTGTAAGAGAACTTGCAGCTGTGAAGCTATTTATCGTGTTTAGAGGTGTCCATCATACCGCTCTGAGTTTTCTTTATTGAATATTTATGATAGAGATTTATTTTACACGCCCTTGTGGGAAAACAAATCTGTTTAGCCAGAACCTTGAAAAATAGGTTTTTAACAAAAAAATAACAATACTAATAGAAAAAATGGAATCTCTGTGTCTTTCTAATGCCTGTTACAATGAAACCTATTTTCTGTTCCTGTATAATAGTACATTTTGCTTCAATGTAGCATACAACAAAAAACAACATTTTTAAATCACAAATGCCCTTGTGGAAAAATATGAAGTACTGTATATAGCCACGTCCATGAACTGTTTGTATAAACAAAGTAGAAAAAGTAATCTCTAGGAAACTCTCTGTGTATATGATCCCAGTTTGCAGTGCGTTTCACTGAGCAGCCTCAGAGTCAGAGCGAGGACCAGCCTCAGAGTCAGAGAGGACCAGCCTCAGAGTCAGAGCGAGGACCAGCCTCAGAGTCAGAGTGAGGACCAGCCTCGAATCAGAGTGAGGACAAGCCTCAGAGTCAGAGCGAGGACCAGCCTCAGAGTCAGAGCGAGGACCAGCCTCAGAGTCAGAGAGGACCAGACTCAGAGTCAGAGTGAGGACCAGCCTCAGAGTTGTAGCGAGGAGCAGCCTCAGAGTCAGAGCAAGGAGAAGCCTCAGAGTCAGGACCAGCCTCAGAGTCAGAGTGAGGACCAGCCTCAGAGTCAGAGCGAGGAGCAGCCTCAGAGTCAGAGCGAGGACCAGCCTCAGAGTCAGAGCGAGGACCAGCCTCAGAGTCAGAGCAAGGACCAGCCTCAGAGTCAGAGTCAGGACCAGTCTCAGAGTCAGGACCAGCCTCAGAGTCAGAGTCAGGACCAGCCTCAGAGTCAGAGTCAGGACCAGCCTCAGAGTCAGAGCGAGGACCAGCCTCAGAGTCAGAGTCAGGACCAGCCTCAGAGTCAGAGTCAGGACCAGCCTCAGAGTCAGGACCAGCCTCAGAGTCAGAGCGAGGAGCAGCCTCAGAGTCAGAGCGAGGACCAGCCTCAGAGTCAGGACCAGCCTCAGAGTCAAAGTCAGGACCAGCCTCAGAGTCAGAGTCAGGACCAGCCTCAGAGTCAGAGTGAGGACCGGCCTCAGAGTCAGAGTGAGGACCAGCCTCAGAGTCAGAGTCAGGACCAGTCTCAGAGTCAGGACCAGCCTCAGAGTCAGAGTGAGGAAGCCGGTCTGGCGGAGGATTACTGCAAGACATATGGCATCCCATAATGGAATGAAATGGCTCTTGTCCATGATTGACTGTGGTTTGACCCCCAGAACAGAGACGGACAACCATAAAGATGTTAGCTAGCATGCCGGACAACCACTATTAAAAGGAGCGGCTGAAAATTGTCTCTGGAATACACAGAAAGGCAAAAAAATAAACCCCTGATAAAACAATAATAAAAAAAAAAAATGGAATAAAAAAATGTAAATTAAAAAAATTTAATAAAATGTGCTGCATTATAGGTTCTCTGACTGAGCGGGTGGGGATTATTCATTTTCATACTACTAATGAATAATTTTAAAAAAGGCGTTTCCAAGCCAAATCCTTGCTCTGAAACAAAGTGTGTGCACACAGTCAGAACGCCCCGATGTTATTGTTTGGAGGATGGGTTGCCCTGTTAAGACTCAGACGCAGAAAAAGCACTGAATAAAACAGCCTTGTCCTCAGTTTGCAAAGGTTCGTACCCAGTGTGTAGGCATGAATACATGCAGCACATCAACAACACACACTCTCTAATCGGAGGTTTGTTTGTACCCCGGCTGCTCTCCCTGTGCATGCGACCCCATGTGTGATGGCACATCAACCCCGGCATTTCATACAAATCAACTCAAACGCCACGCGGGCTCAAAAAACACTACGGGAAATTTGCATCAGGAACGTACCTCCGGAAAGCGTGATAAATTCGGGCCCATGAAATGAATACGGATGTGGCCATTACACGGCCTGCGTGTGTTGCCAAATATTGTAATATTTTCCCTTTTCTCCCACAGTGGGTGTTCTCGCACATTAATGAGGAATAAAAGACCGCTTAGACCTCATAACCAATGAAGACGCCTGCAAATCTGGTAAATCAGACAAAGAGAGAGAAGATGGAGAGAGAGAGAGAAACTCTAGGGAGGGAGAGAGATAGAGAGAGAGGCGAGGAGGAGCAGGAGGAAGGGTGTAAAAACAAAGCACTGATTGCTCATTAGTATTACATATCGTTACCGTCTCAGTCTGCTCCCTGAGCTGATGCCTCTGTTTAATGACTCCAGTGGTGTCTGCCGTTTAAAAGCACTCTCTGCCCCCGTCTCACACACACAGAGCAGGATTAGACAGCCCTGTCACTGGGTGTTTCCTTAACAACCTGGGAAGTGATCAAACCATGTTTTTGTGCCAGCTGTTGTTGCAAACAAACAACTTTATCCTCTTTTTGTATTCCATAATGTCTGTGAGTCCCACGCACACACACACAGAAACACACACGCAAACTCACACACACACACACACGCAAATTCACACACTCATTAACACACACACACACACACACACACAGAAACACACACGCAAACTCACACTCACACACTCATTAACACACACACACACACACACACACACACACACACATCCACACAATCGTATGCAGGCCTTTACCTTCGTATTGCAAACAATGCTTTGTAAACTCTTCCCACCGCCACAGCCTTGTAAGAACAACAAACGTCTTTGTTTTGACCTGGTTCGAAATGTTCAGTTCACACAATGTGAACAGTTGTTTAGCATGTTCAGGAACATGAACAACTATACATGACTAAAGACCACTTAAGATGTTTTCCAGACAAGATTTTTCATTTGTTTGGATCAATAAATAGCTTAATAATAATAATAATAATAATAATAGCATGCTTCAGATCATTTAAAGTAGTTTTCAACTTCAAGAAATTGCAATTGCTACATTGCAGCACGTCACTGCGCTTCACTGGAAAAATATCAATAAATAAATATAAATAAAATTATTATTATTATAAGATAAATATATCCCTCCTGGATGTGGCTTCACATGACATGAAAATGACATGTCGGCACTAAAAAATTACGCTGGTGTTATTTACTCAGCGAAGATGAAAACTTCAAAGAAAATCATTCATATATAAATATATATATATATTCAGAAAAACACAATTTCCAAATCCGAAGCTAATACGCATGGCAGGCGAGAGCACATTTTGATAGATGTTAATGGCATATAATTATAGAACACTGCTATTAGGGAATGTGATTTTACAAGAGGACCGGGCTTGCCCCTGGCAAAGTGGCCTGATTGCTGTGAGTGTTTGGCTAATGAATGTAAAGTCTGTTTGCAATGATGAGAATTATCAACCCATGAGAGAGAAAGAGGGGGGGGATTGAGTGATAGAGGGATTGAGTGAGAGAGAGAGAGAGACAGAGAGAAAGAGAGAGAGGGAAAGAGAGAGAGAGAGAGAAAGAGAGAGAGAGAGAGAGAGAGAAAGAGAGAGAGAGGTGGTGAGACATAACTACTTTGTCCACTTGCAATTAAATATACACATGCACTCTCACAGTCGTACTGAAGAGCGTACTCATTGAATAAAGAAAAAAAAAACTCACATACACACACATGCGCGCCACTTTACACAGACGCACATACACAGCCCCCACCCACACACAAAATCACACACTTAGACACGAGCACAAATAAACGTTTATATATATATATATATATATATATATATATATATATATATATATTTTTTATATATATATTTTTTTTTTTTTTTTTTTTTTTATATATATATAATTATTCCGGTTTAACTTGCCCACTCCTAGTTACTTTTCAGGATATTTTTTTGTTCATATGAAAGTCCAGTTAAACTATCCGACTCTGGAATGTCCTGCAATGTTCAGTCGTTTCAATGTTCTTTAACTGCTCTTTATGTATTTCAAAAACGTACATTTATACATATGTTTATTCGACGCTAGACTCTCAAATCAATCATTGAGAACTAAACTAAAAAACAAAACTAATTTAGCTTTAGCTTGTCTTTTATAAAAGCCTGTCTGGCATCTGGCATAGCCTGACTGTAATCATCCGTGTTTTGCTCCAACTACTTTCAGATGGATTGGATTACATATTTTGGAGAGCATGTTATTATTTTTTTCACTTATAATCATTTCCATTAGCCAATGAAGAGTGAAAGCAGATGGAGCATTGCATAGAAATGGAAAGCGTACTTATGTACAGCAGTGACACGGAGGGAAAAACCAGACACGGATTTACGTCACATGTGAGAGAGAGAGACCGACAGACAGACAGGCAGGCAGACAGACAGGCAGCAGGCAGGCAGGCAGACAGACAGACACACAGGCAGCAGGCAGGCAGGCAGACAGACAGACACACAGGCAGCAGGCAGGCAGACAGACAGGCAGACAGACAGACAGGCAGACAGGCAGACACACAGGCAGCAGGCAGGCAGGCAGACAGGCAGGTTGGTGTACACTGTACAGCAGTGACACAGACGGGAAAACAGACAGACGACATGTGACTTTGGTGGAGAATAATGATATCGCTGTCCTTGCTCTGCATTTTCTCAAGCCTCAGTTACGGAGAGAAAGAGAGAGAGGGGGGTGCAGAGAGAGAGACACACACAGAGAGAGAGAGGGGGAGGGGATGGGGAGAGACAGAGAGAGGGAGATACACACAGAGAGAGAGAGAGAGAGAGCGAGAGAGAGAGAGAGAGAGAGTAAAAAGAGAGGCCTTGGCTGGCAGTAGAGTGAGACACACACCAGGCCTGGTCTGACTGGTTGTGATGTAGGGATGCAGGCACACACGCACACAGACAGACAGACAGAAAGACAGAGGTAAACCCTCTCCGGTTGTGCTGTAGGCATGCAGGCACACACACACACACACACACACACACACACACAGAGAGAGAGAGAGAGAGAGAGAGAGAGAGAGAGAGAGAGAGAGAGAGAGAGAGAGAGAGAGAGAGAGAGAGAGAGAGAGAGAGAGAGAGAGAGAGAGAGAGAGAGAGAGAGAGAGAGAGAGAGAGAGAGAGAGAGAGAGAGAGAGAGAGAGGCAGACCCTCTCTGTTTCCGTCCAGTCCAATCCTCCCATGCCCTTGTGCTTTGTGCTGCGAGGGGTTTCACCCCTGTTGGAACGTGGCCCCTATAATGAGGGTCAAAGGTGACCGTTCCATCGCGCCTGGAGGCCGGGCTCTCCCAGGCGCACTCCGTCACTGACTCTGCCTCCTATATTTAAATCAGCCTCCAGGCCATGTTTTTCAAAGGGCATCCTCTTAACTAGTTCCTGGTTACTAATTAGTTTTGCGCGCTGCTATTTGTCTTTGGGAAGTTTTACTGGGGGAGGACAGAGGGACGTAGAGAGGGGATAGAAGAGGGAGGTGGAGAGGGGATAGAAGAGGGAGGACACACAAATGAGGCAATCTAAAAAAAAGACGGCTTGTTTTGCCTCAGTGACTTTGATAATCATCGTCCTTTTAATGTGTGTAATACTCTGCCAAGTAAACATACATCTGAAGTGTGTGTGTGTGTGTGTGTGTGTTTGTGTGTGTGTACAGTATCCGCACCGGGATACGCGACGTCAACAATGTGTTTCCATTGGTTTCAAATTAAGCCTGGTGTGTGTTCATTGGTTGAAATTAAGCCTGGTGTGTTTTCATTGGTTGAAATTAAGCCTGGTGTGTTTCGTAACCAAACCTGGTATGTCATAGAAAAAACTACTGGATCATATTAGATAAGGAGGCAGAACTTGCCTCTTGTCGCCATTTTTTTTTTCTTTTCATTTTTTTCAAACGACTTTCAGGATTGGTAATGGTGATGGAGGCTATCTCTGCTTGTCGGCTGGCTGCTTTAAGCTGCTGCTGCTGCTGGTGGAGGAGCTGGTGGTGTGGGTGTGGGGGAAAGGGGAGAGAGAGAGAGAGGGGTAGCACTCACGAGTCAAATTGTTATTGGATTACATTTTCTGGCTTCATAAAATGCGGTTAAGAGGCACTTTAGACATACGCGCATGACCTGCCTTCTGGAGATGGCTATCAGAGGGAAAGTGACAGGTCAATTGCTGATTTCTGTTCCGTAGTGGAGACGGAGGGGGCTGCCTCCCCTACACACTCTAAAAGGGGGAGTAAAAACCCACACACTTGCACACACTCACCCCCCCCCCCCCCACACCCCTCCAAAAACAGGAGTCAAACTAAAGTAGTCATGCAGCACTCTTCAGACAGAAGGCGTGCGTTTGTGTGAGTCCGTCTGTGTGCGTGTGTGAGTGTCTGTATGTAATTTGGTACGTGTGGAGACACGCTCTTAGTGGAAGGGCACCCCCCCCCCCCCCACCACCCTCACCCCCACCCCTCTCACTCTGACAGCTGGGCTCGAGCAGATGAGAGCGAGGCTCTAGAACACTCCCCGCCACCACTTGTGGAGCCGACCGCAGGCTCTCTAGAGAGGACAGGGGCAGGCCGGAGTGGAGAGCTGTTTGATGTTCCACAAACTCACTTCACTCCGTTACCCTCTTCCTAGCCTCTCTCACTTTCACTCCCCCCCCCCCACCCCAAACTGTATCACTCTTTGGTATTACTATCACTCAACTTCAAAACTTTAAGAGGTCCATTTTGACTCTTTTGGTGTTATTTTACATTACTCTTAGAATGTCCAGGAATATCTGCTGTCCACGTAGGTTCCATCATAGACTGCGTAATGGTACAGTAAAAGGGATGCCAGCAGTCAGTAGAAATCTAGTATATTCTGCAACTCAAAAAACATGTCTATGTTGAGTGCTGATATTTCATCGACGCTACATAAAAAGTAAGATACAACATTTTTATATTGGTTTGACGTTTTCTGTTTTGCTACTCCTATTAATTTCAAACTGTTCACAAAACATTTCTAGATGTATTCTTTTCTCCAATTCTATACTTCGAAAAACTCTTTGTCATGTGTTTCTATCTTTAGCACATGAAGTTAAATTCCTGTCAACTGTGGTTAGTTAGTAGGGCAATTTAATCTTTAACATTCCTGTATCCCTTTTTTTGCTTCTATCTTGAAGTCCTTTGTATAGCACCAGCAGAGGTGCACATACAATTAGTTGGTATAACAATAACAAGAATAGGCCTATGTTACATTATGGCATCAGCTTGTCCATTTCTGGGATTTTTTTCTTTCTTTTTTCTGAAACGTTTTTGTTTATCTCATTGTGTGTTGTTGCGTCAGATGTGTATAAATAAACAAATGAGCTTTCCTTGATGAAAAGGCTGTGGAGTAAACAAAAGGGTTCTGGTCACCAAAGTTCACTGACAGAATTACAGCTAACAGACTGGAGAGACTCCACATAAACGACAGCAAGAAAATGGACGCTGATTATCCCGTTGAGACTACAGATATCTCATTCAGTTGATGGAATAAGGCTTTATGTTGCTAAATTACTGACAGACCGTCACCATTTAACCACACTGTATGCTCAGTGCCAGCCAATCTGACACAAAAACCCATGAAACATTTCCAATGGGACATTTGGATGGTGGTGTGGTTGAGTCTAGCATCCCTGCCAGGGTGTAACATGGGTGCTGATGGCTGCAAGGGTTCGCATCCTGCCACAAGCTGTCCTTTTATAAAGGATTTTCCTCTTTTCAACTCAGACATGATATGAGATCATTTGTTCCAAAAATATGTGCGTAGATGTATACATACTGTATATACATACTCCACACCTTCTGAACACACCTAGATACATATACATATACGTATATACAGTATGTATATACAATATACAATATATACTATATATATATATACTGTATATATATTGTACATATACATATATATATATATATATATATATATATATATATATATATATATATATATATATATATATATATAAACACAAACACACACACACACACGCTATACATCCATATACTTACTCCAAACCTTTTAAATCCACCTGGACAGACTAACAGTTCATGTAGTGTATGACTAACAGTACATGCATGCTCTCAGAGGGTCGCTGGCCACAGCTTCCCTCCTTGGCTAATAAAACCATCTAGCTCATACACCGAGGACAAAGATGTAAAAAATATAATAGAATAGAACAGAATAGAATAGTTTAGAACGTTAACAAATCAGAACAGAACAGAATCGAATAGAACAGAACAGAACCGAATACAATATAATAGAACGTTCACAAATCGGAACAGAACAGAACCGAATAGAATAGACTAGAATAGACTAACATAGTGAGTAGCATACTAGTAGAAGAGTGGATAGAGCAAAAAAGATTACACAAGGGCTTTTCAACAATGTAACCATATGTTTATGGAGTGTTGAACGTAAGGAATAACTCATACATAGTCACGCAAAACTAAAGTACAGCTTTTCACCTTATCCCGTTAAGAATTGTTTTACTGATGAAAAGGTATCACATAACATTGTGGGAAAAAATAACATCAGCTAATAACAGCATTACCGTAGCAACAGTATTCGCCATATTATAATCAAAGCTTTGACGAAGAAACACACTTTGTTAACAACATTGTAGCCACAGCAGCTCAGGCCACACAAGAGTTTCCCGTGATGGAAATAAAAGATAATCACGTCTCTTGATTTAAGAGTACGTGGGCCCATTGTTTCCCACTCCTTGCAGATCTCTCAAGCAAAGTCATTAATGGGTTAATGCATCATAACACATTTTCAAGGCATTAACCATGTGCTAGGCAATTATTTGATTACACTGCAAGAGGTGAGAGAGGGTGTAAATCTCTGTAGCTGTGCTCAGCTCAGAATGCTTATTACCTTGTCAGTTTGTCATTTTGTCGCATCTGAGAGGAATTGACAGGATCTGTTTTTGTCAAGTCATTAACGTGCTCTCTCGCTCGCTGGTTCGCTTGTTCGCTTGAGGTGCTGGCAGAGATAGGGAATCGGAATGTGAAATTACACAGAAGGGCCGTAAACAGGCAACAAATTAACTACCTAACCCCCCCCCCAAAAAAAAAATAATAAGCAATTACATCAGGAAATGGCTGTCCCGTAATGAACACTTAATCAACCATTAACATGGAAATGTTTTCCATGAAAAATAAAATAAAAACATTATTTTGGTTTAATTTGATGGGCAAATATTACGGAAAGGTAATCTACATGAGTAATGGATTTATTTTTTCGGTAGTTATTCTTTTCGTGCACCATTGGTAGCTTATTTTTCTATTTAAAAAGTGGATAACCTTTCGCCAGCGATGAAAGTAGTTTGGCATACACTCGTTTTAAAACTTGCCTACACACCAAGCAAAAATAAAATGCGGAAATTCAATACCCTTTCGATTTAATGATTACACAAAACATTAATACCTAACTTAATTTACATTACATTGTTTAGAAGTCTTACAGGAATACATACTATAGAAAGAATAAGATTTTAAAAGGAGTCCAGCATGAAATTAGTTAATATCTACTGTTAGTTAATGGAAATACAATTTTCTGTGCTTTTGTTTGTTTGTTTATATCCTTATTTAATCCACTTCTAAAGACTAAATAATCTGAGCTATTTTCTTAAAATGTGAGGAGAGACGACATCACTTCTGATTATAGAGCAAGGCATTTCAGAGGTTGACTAAATTATAAAATATTAAATGATAAAATGACAAACTCCTAATCTTTCTTACATGCGTTGTTAAATAAAAAGATATGTGAACATTTGTCAAAAATACACAAAACCTAAATCCAACGTTTGGGTTAGTCTTTCTAAAATCATTTGTGTAAAACCTTGTGAGATGATGTGATATGGTCTGTGTGTGTCTAGGTGTCTCTGTTTTTGGGAACACATGCAAGAGAGGGAGAGAGAGAGTTGGTTTCTAGAGAGAGATAGAAGAACAGAAAGAGCCTATTTATAATATGTTTTCTGTTTGTATGGCAGCATGGTTTAAAATGACACTCTATATTGGGTAACCCTGTCTGATGCCTCTAATTCCAATTATGAAATTAGTATATACTGAAACCAAGCAGATATAAATGAATTCAAGCAGTGTAATAATCAGTGGATGGGCCTCATTCAGCATGACTTTTACTGCCATCACATCCACCACCATTTTGGTCTTAATGTTTGGATGGGCCTCTTTCAACAGACTGTTACAGCCGTACCATCCTTCTTCTCTTTGGTCTTAATGTTTGCCGAGCCTGACGTTTTTAAAAAATATATGAAATCACGCCGTAGTCGGAATAATTGGCTGTCATCTAGATATCTAATATAACTTTGACAGTATGACCCCAACTCTCTCTCTCTCTCTCTCTCACACACACAAAAAAGATTCAGATATTCCTGACACACATGAAAATCCCCACACTCACAGTTTGTACGATAATAGTTTTGATCCGCCTCGTGTTTTGTGAAAAACTGCATTGCGAGTCATCTGTGAACAGTGAACGTCAGATCTCCTGCCTGTTTAGCGCCATGTTTTGGCAGGTGTGATCCGATCTTTGCACCTGGAAGTCAATTAAAAACATGGAGCAGTCAGCATATTAAACAGCATCAGACTGAGATCTAAGGGACCGGGGGGGGGGGAAGCTTGGCCCCTCCATATCAGATGGAGATTGGCAGAGGAGAAGCTGGGGGGAGAGATGAGTTAGGGATGGAGGAGGACAGGTGGGGGGAGGAAAACAGGGTTAAAAAGAAAAAAAAATCTTAACGATAAAGCCCTGATTGCTCGAGAGCTATCGCCTTCAAATCTCACAACAACTGCCTCTCTAAACCAGCTTGGAGATGCTGCCTGCCTGTAAGCCCTCGCAGTAAAACAATCCCATACCCAAGTCGACCAAGAACGGACATAAAAGGTGCTGTGTTGGGAAGCATGTTTCAGTTGCCAGACATCTGCTACGTACCTGCCCAAGGCTGAGGTTAGCCAGAGGTGTTGTTCAAATCTCTTTCTTTGCTGCTTTGTGCGCCAACGAACCGACCTCTTTGATTAAACGACGGCCCATCTAGCCCCGTCACCTTCCCCGCTGATGATCCCAAATCAGGGAGCTTTGAAGCAACTTATCACGGACAGTATAGCTGGGAGCCTTGGCTTCGTTTCATCACTGAGAGAGAAGGAGAGAAAAAAAAAACCTGTTAAACACGACGGCAGTGGGGGCTAGCTGTCATCGGCAGCCCGCGTGAATACCAGATAAACTGCTGCTTCAGAATCACCTGTCTCTCTTAAGGCCTCTCTCAGCTGAGCTGCTTCGCTTTAGGTCGAGATCTATCTTCAAATAAAAAATAATAAAAAAAATTAAATAAAACAACTTGGCTTGAACTAGAGGGCTATTAAAGAGTTGCTCTCGTAACCTTTGTAAGCATTTTTTGGGGTTGTTGTTGCTGACCAGGCAGACATGTCGTCACGGAGATGAGACAGAGGGGAGAAAAAAAGGAAACAGGAAAAATAAAATCCCACATTGCCTTTACCCGACACTTTCTGAGCTTGAGCCCATCAGCAGGCAGCCATCAGCAGGCAGCCATCCGCAGGCAGCCATCAGCAGGCAGCCATCAGCAGGCAGCCATCAGCAGGCAGCCATCAGCAGGCAGCCATCAGCAGGCAGCCACTTAGGCGTTGGGCGGTGGGCGTCTTGCTGGCTGGCGCTCCGGCTCGCCATCCCTGCCTGCTAAAGACACCGGCCACCTGGTTCCTGTGGCTCCTCAACGTTCATGGGAAATCACTCTGCATAGAACCACACACACTTTTCCAAATCATACACACTCTGTGAGTACGTCTATAAATGCACGTGTTTGTGTGTGTGTTTATGTGTGTGTTTGTCTCTGTGCCAGTCTGTCTGTTCACTGTCTTTATTGCTTTCATCTCCACTCTCTATGTCTGTCTTTTCCTCTTTTCCTCATCCATCGCTCTGTTTTTTAAAGTCTACCCCCTCCCCCCGTCCCCCGTCCCCTGTCCCCTCCCCTCCTCCGTCCTCTCCATTAGGCTAATACATTTTCATTCAATTGTAGTTCAAACAGTTCAAACAAACCCCTAATATCACCCCCATTACAAAATAAAGGGGGGTAATAGAGAGAGAGAGAGAGAGAGAGAGAGAGAGAGAGAGAGAGAGAGAGAGAGAGAGAGAGAGAGAGAGAGAGAGAGAGAATGGGGTGTAGGTTACTCAACTTGTTTTCAGTCCCCAACTTGTTTTCAGACATTGTCAAAATAACTCGACTACTTTATGTACTGGTGAATATATCTCGTGGAGTCAGGAATGTAAGTAAAACAGACAAAGATGCCTATGGTTCCTGACATGGAGGTTAATAGAAAGTCAATATGCCATGGTGGAAAGCAAAGCTGACCTGACTCTCTCCCACTGCAATGACAAGTTAACCAATTATAAGTACTAGTGCTGCTTGCCTTCTCTCATACGCTTTACTTCCCGAATTTTGTGTTGTCTGCCATTACCATCATTATGGCAAGCCCTGGGGCACACATGGTAGTGTAGGGAAAAAAAAATAGGCCCACCACTGGCATTCTGAAAACAAGCAGGAAAACAAAATGAGATGCGACACAAGCAACGTAAACAGGTTACTTGTCAATCGCAGCCCCACCTGGCAATGTAGTGCTGTGATCTACGGCTTCAATAATTAACTGTCAACAGTGTCAATGTTCAACAACATGTTGGGTTGGAGGCGAGGGCTCAGCTAACTGGCTGCAGTCACTCCTTCTACAACAACCCTCCTCTATGACAGCTAACAAACTTCCTCCTCCGGGTGTCAACTGCAGACCTTTTGTCTTTTCCATACTGGGAAAGGCTGCAATTCCTACATGAACGGTCAACTGACAAGACACTGGTGGCCGTTTAGATACCTCCTTCAACATTTGAGTAACGCTGAGTTTATTGATGTGTGGAATAGTCTGGCAAAGTTGCATGTCAATATACAACATAACACAGCCCTTTAAAAATTTGTTTGCAAAGTTCTCTCATCGGGATTTTCAATAATATATTACTGCACAATATTCATATTAAAATGCAAGCAGATTAAAAAAGTGTTCTTACAAAATTAGTTCCTTATTGAAAACACTAAAAGAAAGCACAGAAAATGTCAACAATAAAAAACAACACTGCTTCAAAGCTCACAAGCTGTTGAGATTAAAGGTTGCCACAAAAGACAAACAAAAGGGAGATTTTACTTCTATGGTTACTATGGTTACAAAACAAAACCATAAACAAAACTTCCATGGCTTAGAAAGACACACAAACTCACAAAATTCCACTGTCAACACACCGCCATATTGATAGGGAACTTTAAATCGAATCACCAAATACATTGTTAATGGCCTCGTTAGGGGGAGAGTGATGGGGAATTAGCCTCCGATGGCCGGAGTGAGGGATGGCTTCTGTGACAACCATCTGGTGTCATGTTGGAGAGTAGAGAGGCGTAGGGAGAGGGAGGGGAGGGGGAGGGGGAGGGGAGGGGAGGGGAGGGGGATGGGGGGAGGTGGGGACAAGGCTCACGCCTTAAGCCATCAATACTGTCAACCATGCAGTTCCATAGCAGCAGTTGAATATGATGAGCGTAATTTGTTACGGTGCGCACACACTCTGAGCAAGAGGTATCATGGATTTAGAAGACGGGCACAAACGTATTGAGAAAACAGCCATAACTACTACGCACATCATTATCGAGTGAAAACAAGGACCGTGACAATAAGAAAATACAGTGGTTCACTGCAAAGTGTTATACATGGCAAAAACAAGGTAGCGGACGAGGTGTTTTTCTTTTTTCTTTGAAAGGAACACTGAATAAAATTGTGGCAACGTTCAAATGGCTATACTGTAGTACAAGGTGGCATAATGTACATAAGTCTACTGCTGCGCTTAGTTTTTCAACGTCAATAAATACGTGACCTAATTTGCTCCGGATAGTACACATTCATCGTTATCTGACAATGGCCGATTAACCCTACCTTTGTAGTACTAAATATATTAAGACATATTTGTGATGCTGTGACAGGAACTATAATATCATGTTCAAAGTCAATTGTGGCACATTCTAAAAGTCAGTGGATGAACATAGTAATGGCTTTAGCAAAATAGTAAGATTAATGTGGACACTAAGAATAACTAAAAACTAAGAAACTATATCCCAAGGGCAAAGTGTTTTTGAGAAACTGAATAAAACAGTTCCAGCTTTTTTTTTTCTTTAGATTTTTTTAGTACAGTCAGGAGTGCAAGGCTTTAACCTGTATTTGTTAAATGATGTGACAATCAAACTGCTGTAGCTATTAAGGAACAACGTCTTTTGACACGAAACACACCGGTTACCATGCCAACGTCCAGCGTCTCCAACTGAGGTGAAACTCATAAAAAAGGCCATGTAACCCCTTTCCTGAAAGTGTACCTGACATCGCCTGTCCATGTCATACTTTGAAGACTCTTCCTTCCATTCATCCCCCTCTTTACTTAGCCTTGGGCAAACGTATGTGTTGTTTCCTTCAGGCTTCTGGTCTGCATTCCTTACCTCGGCTACTGACATAATGAAACGCCATTACATTTCAGTGAGACAAACCAAACTAACTTGATTATCGGAGCAGACAAAAACTGAAAGGATAGAGTTTTTTTCTTTTTAATTTGTTTTAATTTTGTTTGTTGTTTTGTTTTTTACAGGGTGTTGTCAAGCACATCCACTGTGTAGTTATTTATTGAGGAAGTTGTACAAAGGCAGCCAATCACAGCTCTGGCCTTTGTAGCAAGAGGCAGGTCTGAACAAGAAGAGACATAATCATTTACTGTGTTCAAACTTAATACTTAAAGTACCCCCCCCCCCTTCCCTCTCTTTTTCTTTCTCTCTCTAAAAGCATTTCACCTTTTTTATTCAGGTTCTTATTTTGTGAAAACTTGCGATGTCCTCTTTCCCTACCTAATAGAACAAGAAGAGGTAGATATTCCTGCCCAGTACAAAAAGTTGGTTAGCTTTGAAAATGGCAGTTTTGTAACTTTTCTGCTAATTCTATAATAATCTCCTGATAAATGAGCGGGGGTGAGTGGTTTATACTGTAAAATGGCTGTGGTTGGCTAAAATCGTTTAATGTGGGAGGAGCAGACACTGCAGGTGGGCTGGGGTTGGTTGAAACTGTTGGAATTAGGAGGGGCGGGCAACATTGCAGGGCTGTGGTTGGTTAACAACAAAGTACAATCAAATAATTAATCCAGTCTCTTTCACTTACATGCCAAGATGTCTTCCTACTTCCACCTCCAAAAAAAAGTCTTGTTTTTTGACACACCACGTTAGCTAAAGGTTTACCCCAAACAACCATTGCTTTTTAAAAGCACACACACACACACACACACACACAAATAAATAAAAACTCCTCAAAAAGGACAGTTCCCATGACATCATAAGGACCATTGAGTGTCTAAGGGTGCCCAGGGGGTTCAGTCACAGGATTTGAATTACACAATCCTACACCGGAAGTCTCATCATGTAATTAATATATTATTTCACAATCATGCATTCGAGACAGCCTGGAATCAATCAAACCCAATATTCAAGGACTAGAAGGAAAAGGGGGACTACAACACACTGACACATTGCTCCCTGATTCCATCTGTGGAATGCCTCGGGCTGCCAACGCTTTGGGAAATGGCCAACACTTAAAACGACTCCTTATATAAGAACTGTTGTTTTGATTAACTCAAACACACTCTGTCCTACTACATTTCATTTTTTTAAATGCAAACTTCAACATGAACGCCATGTTCTTGTAAAACACACCCCCCCCCCCCCCCCAAAACAAATCCTTCATATTGAAGATGTGCTAAGGAGATAGGTCTTCTTCTTCCTCACTTCACATAATTAAAATGGCAAGTTTCCTGAATTTTATGGAGAGCACTCTTATTAAAACAAGCATGGCCGTCCACTTGGCGAGATAAATGGCCGCAGAGCGAGTGCCACGAGACCTATTACACTGCTTCTTTAGAGATGGACCGGGTCCAAACACACAATCAAAGGATTTGACTAGGATTATCCCAGATTAGAAGCACTAGCAGATAAATGGGAGATGACAGGATATCATGCATTCAGAGGATGAATTAGCAGTCACATACCAGACCAAATTTACAACGGTTGTTAGTGAATAAAGGAGAAGAAAAAGAGATAGAGCAGGGAAGAAAGGAATGGCACTTTCGTTTTTTGGAAGAAGAGAAAAAAAAAAGTAGGCAATGATACATTGTCTGTGTAAACCTAGGTAAAAGCTTTCCACTCTGCTCCTTAAGTCGCGTTGACATGTAAGTAAAGGCCTTTGCGATGATTTGAAAGAAACAAAGTGAGAGTTCCAAATGACAAGAAAAGACTCAGAAAGAGATGGGCAAAGAAATACACAGCTCTACTCTCATAGTACGGAAATATGTTTTTGACCTGAAGGTGTTGTCAAAGGTTCCTGCTATTTATGCACCCTAAAATATTTTGTTCTACGGTGCAATATTCAACTAGTCTTTTACACTTTAAAGTCTTAAAACCTAATAGTAAAGTTAAGATTTTTTCCCACTTTTTAAATAGATAAAACACTCTCTTTCTTTCATTTTTTTAGGGGGGAGGGTGGGGGTAGTGTAGTCAGTAGTTGATACAATCAATGGTTCTTTACATATTTAAAAATAAATATATGCACTTTTTATAAAATTAAAGCATAAGTCATTCAACTTGATGACCCATAATCTTCTGTGTCTACTATCTACCTGTCAGACTCCATTTACATGTTAATATGTGCTCAAGCAGAGCTCAAAGGGATACATTCATACCTGTATTATATTTTAAAAAGAAATAGTTTTCACAGTACTTACTTCTTATCTGTAAAGTTAGAGAACCGTGAGGTACAACGTCATCGAAAGTAAGAAAAGGATAGTTTAGAATTCTGTTTGCTCTGCGTTTCAGTGTGTATCTAAAATAAGAATTTACTGGATTGTCAGTGTCAACCGTCAAGATTTATTAAATTTTTCATTTCCATTTTTTTTACGTTGATGTCGGTATAAAATGTCAGAGCTCTCCTAATGACATCTTCATTATCTACTTAATGCATGTACGTTATCTACAAGGTATTTTATCCAAGGAAGAAATCACATAAATAGACTGACTGCCATTCGTGAAAGAAAAATCCTTCACAAGGTATAAAATTTTTTTTTTAAAAGTGATTCATTTAGAGATGAATCCTTATTTCATTTTTCATTTAACCTTTAGTTAGCCCCCTTTATTACATATTTGTTTGTAAGGTCAAGGAAGAGCTACACTCCAAGAGAGCGTTCACACAAAGAAAACAGTGAATGAATACCCCCATCCTTTTTGGTCCGCTCACATCAATGTCAAAACCAATATCCTTCCACATCAACTTCAATAAAAGACTTCACAGTGCCAATGCAATAAAAGGCCTCTATCAAAATATTAAATATTTAGACTTCAAGGAAAGCCAATTGGATCCTGTCTCTTCGTCTGGCTAACGCATCTTTTTTTTTTTTTTTTTACTCCTCATAGCTTACTGTACCTACTAAACATACTCCCTACTCCATCAGCGAGCTTACCACAGATCACTCAAGTCCCAACCCACTCTAAATAGTTTACAGTGAGCTCTCGTCATATATTAGAAAGCACCTAATTAGTTGGCACATAAAACTCAAACATAAAGCTGCCTTCAGGATGAAACGAGTCTCCTGGCAGAGACATGGGAGTCATCATTAGATCTCTCTCTCTCTCTCTCTCTCTCTCTCTCTCTCTCTCTCTCTCTGCCTTCTCTTTCTCTCATTCTCTACTCTCTTTAGCTATGTCTGTTTTTTCCTCTCATGGCCTTTGTGTTTCTTTCATTCCTTCCACTCTCTTTCTCTCTCTCTCTTTACATGGCTACAGTACTGTAGGTATCTCTCTCTCTCTCTCTACTTTGACGAGGGTTACTAACCCCAGGGCCCTTTGATCAAGGCCTCATGAGCCAGCTGTATGATGTTAGCTAGCGCTGAGACAGAACCATGCTCTCCATTAACCGCTACTAACCTTCTCTCCCTGCCACCAAAAAGTGCTAGATGAACTGTTTTAGTAACGTTAACTCGATCGTTGCTAGTCGAAACAAAGGCGAAGAAAGGCAGAATTTAAAATTTTATTGTGACTGTTGCAATCTATCAATCTTTAAACTAACAGCGTCTTCCTGAATAGAAATATAATATGCGCTATATTTGTTCTTCCCTCTTTATTACAGCATGTTCACTATCCTTTGTGGTAATGTTTGCACAAGGAATATTTCACACAAACATCAACAATGCCTTCTCTGATGAAACGTATCTATGATATTAAAGTTCAACTTAATTATTTGAATAAAACAATATTTTCTATTGCTAAGTGCTATAGATTACTTTTAAAGGAGTTAGATAAGGTATTTAAATATAAAATAGCAATAATAACCCTTAACAAAATAATAATAATCTAAATAAAATTCTAGTTCAGAACCAAACAACAAAGTCTGAGGAGTATTTCACACCGAAGTGTAATTATGAAATAATTAATAATAGGAAGAAAGAAAAAAACGACGAGAAAATCCAAATGATTTAAGAAGAAGAACAAACCCGTCTTCCTACGCAGTGTGGAGCGCTGTGGAGGTTTTGATTGATTCGGAGCTGTGAGGCCCTGGGCCTCACCGTTGGTTGGCGTCCCAGAGTTCAACCACTAATGATAGCTTTATAATTAAGATTAAAGACCAGCGAGAACAGACAAGACACTCGAGCGATGTCGGGCTGCGCTAGTGACACTGGGAATAATTGGGAGCAAACTGTCCACAATCCCATGTAGTATTCCTGCTGAGGGAATATGTAGAGCCTCAGAGATGACAATGGGGGACACCAGATAAAAACTGAAATGAGGGAAGAGAAAGAGGAGATTGGTAGATTTTTGGGTGAGATTACGTTAAGACCACAGTCCTTAAAAACAATGACAATAAATTAACCACAAAAAAAAAACAATCGTACAAAACAACAGGATGTAAGAATTTAGCAACTAGTCCGTCAATAATTTCAGTCTCATTCTAGCACAAACTAAAATACGAAGTGAACTTTTTTACAGGGTGCTAATCAAAGGAGTGAGATAAACACCAGAGCAAGTGTGAGCCCAGTGATTTAGATTTGAACATGGCAGAGAACACAGCCCTGGCCGGCCATCTGGCCACCAGTAATCAAACCGACTGACTCACTCACCCAACCAACGACTGCTATTTCAGAAAGCAGTTCAGATAGCATGAAATGAACAACTCCATTTGGAACTCGGTTTCCATCCTCATTGTGCAACGTGTTTTTGGTCAAAGAGAGATTGCAAAATGATAATTTCCAAGGCAAATAAAAAAATACGATACCACATGCCATTGCACTATTATTATAATTATTGAAAAAAACAATTTCACACACATACACAAAAAAAAGACAAAAATAAGAAACAAAACCTTGTCTATCTTCTACAGCTGGGCAAAAAGCACTATTTTTTTTTTTTACCCGAGCAGCGTGGCTTAAATTCCACCAAAGATGGTGTGCATTGTCTCTCACCTTTCCACTGACAGCCCCCTATCTGATGAAGGTGAACAGGACTCTCTTAGATGACTAATAATCATATCATAGGTGCCGTGCCGTGCAGCAGATTTAAATAAGAGGGTTTTAGAGGAATCATTTGCATGCATCTGTATGCACGGGCTAAGAAGCTAATGTCATAAAATACAGCGCAGACGTGATTTAATGTAATCTGTCATGTCATATGCTAATCTTCCTTGCCTGCTCCTCAGGACTGTACAATATGTCAGCGAGGATGGTATTTCAGGGGCACAAAGGGGGGGTGTGCGTGTGTGCGTGTGTATGTGTGTGAGTGTGTGTGTGTGTGTGTGGAGCGAGTGTTAAGCAAATGTCCTTTAATGACTGAGCTGTACAGTATCTGTACTGAACCCGTTTGAACTGGTTTGTCTAGAATGGTGCTAGATCTTAAGAGCAAAGTGACTGGTTTGTTCTCATCAAATCACGTGAAGCCAGAGTATGAACAATCATGTGAGAAAACGCTCTCTCTCTCATCTCTTCGGTCAAAAGTTTTCTATTATGTTTCACTCTCTCCCATCTCTCTTTTCCCTTCTTTTTTTTTCTCCTCTCCCTCTCTCCATTTAAGTATCGATCTTGTTTTTTTTGGTGTGGATGTCGCTCTCCTTCACTCACTCCCCTACATCTGGGTACGGTAACAGCTGTTTCTTTCAGGACACACGGCCTTTCAGGACCAACCCAGCGCTGAAACACAAACACACCCCTATAAAAATACAAGGGCAGCCTGCTAAGGCCTCGATTTATGATTATAAATAGCTTTTACAAATTGCTAATCTACCTCTCGGCCTCGTAAGTGGCTCCGTCTTCAGAATTCGGTTATTGCACAACACTTTCTCATCAAAAAGTCAAACAGAGCTGCAGGAGATTTATTTCAAAGCTTACTAAGGGGAATGGAAGCTGTCACCCTTTTAACACATACGTACACACACACACGCACACACACACACACACACACACACACACACACACACACACACACACACACACACACACAGCCTACCCCCACCAACGCACTCTTTCTTGATGCTTGTTGATGGTAAGAAGGCTGCATTTAGGCCTGACTTTTTCTTCAGGGGATGTGATGCTCATTAAATCCTTTGAGAGAGGTCTGAAAGGATACATAAATATAAATATATAAAAAACGGAATGTGAAGAGCAGACGAGTGTTGAGAAGAGAGGTATGTGATGACGACTGATTCAAAGTGACCGCTGCACGCGCGACCTTGAGGGCCACTCTCGTCACCTTTATCTCCGTTGTCATGGCGATCGAAGACTACGCTCCTTGAGTAGTGTCAATTAGTAGAGGTGTGTTAAATTAATTGAGTTTTGTGGTTAATTGAATTAGTACAGTACAATTTTTTTCATATGATCAAGTCCCTTTATGTATGGTGTCTTTGTATAACTAAATACAATTAGATTGCCATTAATTAATTATCATAGTAAGTCAAACAGGTTAACACCTACACACCATAAACGTGTTACTTTTGAAAGAGGAAGGATAAATTAAAAGAAAAAAAAATATTGTCCGAATCTTCTGGCTTCTTAATGTACAGTTCTCCCACATACGGGTTGTGCATTAAGAGATACAGTTGATAGCAGTTTGCTCAGATCTTGGGTTCCCTTTGTTGGTGGGTAGGCCTTTCATCAGATAATTACATTGCAATTAGATGTTTTCACGAAAAGAGGAAGAGCATTGGCAGCAGTGGAGGATTGGAACATCGCACAAAAGGAGATCCTCTCGTATTTCCAACCCCTAATTCGGTCTTCTTTTGAAATCCCGGGCTTTTAGATAAACACATTAAAATGGCTTGTTTCCGGAAGCCCATACAGTGAAAAAAAATGCATATGGATTCAAACACACGCTCTACTCTACAATACGTGGAAGCTCCATGATAATGTACGTGATGTATGAGCGCTTCTGTGTTTTTTAGGAACCCGTGAAAAACAGATAACGTACAGCAGCTGTAATAGCAGTCTCACAGTACTATTCTCTCTCTCGGCTGCATTGTTCCACTTGACCTTCCCCGGTTATTACAGAGAACGGTCTGTATTCATATGATGCTTTTTCCCACATACCGTTAACATACAAAACAGTGGCGACTTCCAGGACAAGACGAGGGAGAGATTTGTCACATAAGTGCCCCTGTTGTCAAAATGACCAGGGAATGAAATTGAATAAAACAATTCAACGTGGGGCGCAGAATGTCAGGCAGGAAGCTGTGCCGTGCACTTTGGAGGTCTGAAAAGACGGCGTTGTAGAGAGAGGAGACCTCCTGCTGAGGCAGTGGGATGTGGTATTTTCAAGTTGCTGGTCTCCCAAGTAAACCCCTAGCAAATATGGCACAAACCCCCCCCCCCCCCTCCCCCACCCTGTCCCGCACCCTTTGATCTGCCCAAAGTGTCGGTGTCTGATACAAAAAAATCACTGCTGAAACAAGGTGTGTGTGTGTGTGTGTGTGTGTGTGTGTGTGTGTGTGTGTGTGTGTGTGTGTGTGTGTGTTTGTGTGTGTGTGTGTGTGTGTGTGTGTGTGTGTGTGTGTGTGTGTGTGTGTGTTTGTGAGAGCATGTGTGTGGTGTGTGTGGAAACATGATGTGTGTGTTTTTGGGGTGGGGGGGGTGGGGGGGGTCTGTGGGAATAATGAATGTCAAGCAAAAGTCACCAGAGACC
>JAPMUY010004113.1:135000-255000 GCA_026901105.3 Galaxias olidus | reverse complement strand
TAAGGTGGAATCACAAAAAACAATTCAGAGTGTGGCCAGGATAAAATGTGTGCCCCAAACCTGTAGATATCTTCCTCCTCCTCCTCCTCTTCCTCCTCAGCGACCACCTTCATCACTGGTTCCTATGTTACACATCTGTGTATGGGCGAAGACGAGGACCACGACAACAGATCCGTGAAACAAAAGATGGACGGGACACTTGTCTGATTAGAGCATGCCTCAGGCCCCGAGGAATTTGTGTCAACAACAAACCCAGGGGGGAGAGTTGTGTGTGTCTCGCTGAGAGTCTGCAGTGTAAACACATGGAGGACATTGTCAAGCAGCGGACCCATTACCCCCCCCCACCCCCCCCCCCCCCAAACCTCCCTCCCTCCCTCCCCCCTCCCTCTCCTGAATATCAGCCAAGGACACGCTACCTTTCTCCACCACTCTCAAGCTGACTATACATTGAAAAAGGGGGAGAAGAAAAGAAAACTCAAAACGTGTTGATATTAGGTTAAAAGCAAAGTGTCCCTCTTTCATTCCAACAAACCACTCAACACGCTTGTAAGTAATAAAACTATCTCCACGCTGGCCTTGGTCCAGGA
Organism: Galaxias olidus; assembly: GCA_026901105.3. Lineage (NCBI taxonomy): Eukaryota > Metazoa > Chordata > Actinopteri > Galaxiiformes > Galaxiidae > Galaxias > Galaxias olidus. Next base: position 254,413 of record JAPMUY010004113.1, on the reverse strand, counting down.
CCAAAGGGGATAATAATGCCAGTCATCTACTGCCTCTCACTGGGATGAGCCATGCCTCCCTACAGTACTACATGTACATGCAGTACAGTAACACTAAAAAACAAACGATAGCACAGAAAAAGGTATGTACAATACTCACGTTACAGACGCTCAAGATTACTGTAGATAATGAAAAAAAGCTGATTTTTGGAATAGAATATCCAACAAACGTATACGGACATGTTAATTCCCATTGAGGGAATTATTATTGATACATATGTATCTGTGATATACTGTATGTATCTAAATATATATATAGATACGTGTGTGTGTGTGTGTGTGTGTGCGTGTGTATCACATATATAATATTAAAATAACATTTACATTTAAAGCAATGAAGGAGCAAAGAAAGAGAACAGAATAAAGCCTGACAGATGAAAAGGGACCTCAATATGAAACGTACTTTCCTAGTTCTCTGAACAGACTTTCAATTTGGGAGTATGGGTAAAAAGGCTTCAACGTGTTCACTGTGAGAAGTATTTAAAAAACATTTTTACCATACATAATTTGGCCTGTCAATAAACATACATTTTAATAAAAGCCGAATTGAAATCGTAGCGATAAATGACATCCGTACAGGTTCATCACATATCTCCCTTCTGGCTGTAAAATAAGATCCATTTCAATTTGGGAGAGGGGGTGGGTGTGTAAAACAAATATATAATCATCTATAATGCTATCTAACAGTGTTTTGATGATAATCATCCACTTCATGAGAAGGGTCTTGATCCTAATCAAGTTTAAGAAAGAAAAAGAGAAAAAGTAAGTCATTTATTTCATGATACGAGTTTAATTTAAAATCAAAAAATGCTTTTCGCAAAGACGGAAGTCCTTAATTTCTTAATTGCTTTTCAGAATCTCTCCAGCAGCAATGAGGAGACTGTTCCTGTTGTTGGTGACAAGCTCCACGTGTTCTTGGATTCTCAACGTGAACTTTACAGATGTTCGACAAATATTTATCTTGTACTTCTGCACTATAAAGTGGAGGGATAAACATGATTAGAGCTAAGAAGAGCTCAATTTGTCCAACTACAGAATAATTTTCTTTACCCCGCAAGATGGCACACACATTGACTAATAGTATAAGTACTACATCTTTTTTACATAATTAATAGATTTTGCACCGGCACACAATCATGTTAAATTGTATCTAGTAGGACGTTTCCTACCATTCTAAATACCTCACTTTTTGTTATTATAGTCTTTGAGTCCCTTCTGAACAAGTTGAGCCAAAGTGAGCTGGAGCAGGCTGGGCAATAAAACAAAAATCTCTTTGATGCGTCCTAGCTCACGAAGTGACATTTGATATCCAACTTTTATTAAGGGAAGGGAACCCAGGCCTTGCACTTTTATTGATCTCTCTCTCTCTCTCTCTCTCTCTCTCTCTCTCTTTCTCTCTCTCCTTCGAGTTTCTCTCTCCCAATCTCTCTCCTTAGAGTTTCTCTCTCTCTCTCTCCTTAGAGTATCTCTATCTCTCTCTCTCTCTCTCGCTCCCTCTCTCTCCTTAGAGTTTCTCTCTCTCTCTCCATAGAGTATCTCTCTATCTCTCTCTCTCTCTCTCTCTCTCTCGCTCTCTCTCTCTCCTTAGAGTTTCTCTCTCTCTTTCCTTAGAGTCCCCCCCCTCTCTCTCTCTCTCCCTCCCTCAGGACTTGACCCACTGAACAGGCAGAGCCACTGTACTAATAGTGTGGCCTTGTCTTGAACTATCGATGTGGCACAACTGAGGCCTCACTGTCAGAGGTGAGGCAACAGACAAGATAAGCTTCACACGGAGACAAAGGAAATTAAGGAAGAGATTAATCTGTGTGTGTGTGTGTGTGTGTGTGTGTGTGTGTGTGTGTGTGTGTGTGTGTGTGTGCCTATGTAGGGGTGTGAGGATGCATGTGAACATGTGTGTGTGTGTGTGTGTGTGTGTGTGTGTGTGTGTGTGTGTGTGTGTCTGTATGCGTGTCAGCTGGTGTTGTAGGGAACTGCAGCTGACACCGAAGACCAATAGGAATATGAGGTTCTGTGTGTGTGTGAGAGAGAGAGAGAGAGAGAGAGAGAGAGAGAGCAGCATTTGTGAGCAACCCCACACATGAGGACACGCGTGCTACCTCTCTCAGTGAGAGAACGAGCGGCGGGGGGGGGGGGGTGGATGTTAAGATGACAGGGTGATGGATACATGGGTCCGGGTCATCAATAAAGAGCCTGGATGGAGGAGCACTTAGTCTCAGCCTAAGTAACTTGGGGGAAAAGTTGGAGAATCAGAAGCCAAAGCGCCATCCATCACCACACACATGCAATCTTACATACAGGCACTTTCACCGTTCAGACATGTGGGTGTGTGTGTGTGTGTGTGTGTGTGTGTGTGTGTGTGTGCGAGCGCACGCAAACACACACACACATACAAGACCAAACACTCATATAGGCGCTTTCCCCTTCTAACAAGTGCACATAAACCCACACACGCCCCAAAAACTCTCTCTCGCTCCAAAGCTCTCTGAGGTCCAAACACATGTGAACAAACACCGCAGTGACGGTCCACTGACATCTCTCTTGTGAACAGCCTGGCTGAGGGTCAGTGAGAACACCGCGATGCTCCTGACAGACTGACAGATCACCAGACAACAGGCTTGTCACCTAAGCTCTCACAAAACAGAGCTGTTTTATCCGCGGGTGTGTTTACACTGGCATGGCTACTGGGGAAATTTGAAAAGCCAATTCTAGGCTTACGAGCAATTAGCGAAAGACTCAATGTTAATTAATCTCATATCCACATAAAGCCATTAAGACTTGTATTAAGTTAGCCCCAGCTAGGCCTGTGCAAAGGGGAGCTAGCAGGGTCCGCTGCAGACAGTGTTTGTTTGCCCCGTGGTAATGATCTTGAGTGATTCACTCTAAACCCAAACTGCCGCTGCTCGCTCGCCTTCAAACTGTGACAACGGAGCTCACTGCTGTGCTGGCTGACTGGGAAATAAGATCAACTATTAGCGGATGAAACGCAGGCTATCGGTTTTGGTCGTCGCCTGAATCAGGCCGCACACCCTTCAGGAAGGTAGGAGGAACAAGACATAGAGCTGTAACAAGTAGAAAGTACTCACACGTATTCAATAAAACATAGTCTTTCAGCTTGGCTTTTCCCAGGAACCTTTAAACCCTTCAACCAAAACCAATAACATTTTTCAAATAGATTTTTGTTTGTTTTTGTAGAATGTGAAAACGGCTGAAAGTGATCCCTTAGGTGGTCCCTGCCCAAACTGCCGCAATACAGTTCTAGTCATTCTAGCTCTCGCTACAGAACCCCTCCGCTCCGCTGCTGCTGCTGGTTGTCTATGAAACGAGGCCAGACTCCAGGAGCAATTAAGGCGCTGCCGCATGGTAGGGGGCAGCCATTATGTCTGAAGTAAAATTACCTTAATTAACCTGCCCAGTTGGCTGAAAGCTTCACTACGCGTCAGTTCGCTCGCCTCCCCTCAACCTCCCCAGCCGCACAAGATGAATGAGACGCGCGACGGAGGGGACGTTTCCGTGGAGATCAAACACCGCGTCCCCGTCCCAAAATGTTTCTAATGCATTCATACTCATGAAGGATTTATTTTTTTTCCCATTTCCTTTTTTCTTGACCGTGTACATGTTAATGTTGGGAATTGAAACGTGTAAAGAAAGGGAACAATATGGCCTGCTATGTGATAATTGGGTCTCCTGCTCTGACAAATGGGCCAATACCTATGTGCATACATGCTTTAAAGCCCTAGCATACGGCGCTTTCATTAATAGGCATTGTGCTGCGTCGTCGGCTGTAATACATTTGAATATTTATTGCCATGGTCCTTATGGCAGGAACAATAGTCATTTAGAATGTGAATTAAAGAGGAGATAGAGAGGTTTATTTGGGTTACGAGAGAGAGCACAAGGTTATTTGGACACATATCCTGCACGGAAAGCTACTACTATTATTTTTTTTTTTAGGTCTTTGTAAGATTTGAACCCAAGTCAGTTATTATTTTGTGGGACCCACTGCACTAGTGTTTTTGTGTGTTTCTTTTTTTTTTTTACACAGAAAGGGTGAAAAGACGTATTTGTAGAACTTTGTTCGACTAGTATTTTGTAATTCGAAGCTCATAATAATACAACAGGTTCCTAGCTTCATACTAAGTACAGATCGTGATGCCAAAGCATAAGAGTTTTTTTATCTGAAGTGAAGAAGAAAAAATACGGGTTTTAAAGGGTCTGTTTATTTCATGTGATGTCAATTCAGGTTAGCCGCAACTAACAGCCCTGCCTGGATGCATAGGCATAATCATTTCTACTCTGCTAAAATGGACACCAGAGTCATCAACCGGAACCTACAGTCAAATCTGTCACGACTGGCTATCAAACGCAGCATCAGAGGTAAGCGATTCCATTTCGACAGATAATAAACATGTGGCCATGGGGAACCTTCTATCCTAGAGCCTCCTAATGACCTTTTTAGCTGTGGCTAGATGAAGCTCAGAAAATCAGGTTTGATTTAAAAATGTATGTATTACAATATTTACCATCGGCCTGCTGTAATTCTATTTGGCATGTTAAAAAGATCTTATCTTTTTGTGAAGGTGTTCTTATATTGTTCATAACAATTCTTCATATACTGACATTTGATTCTAAATACCATCTTGTCAAACACACCAGAATCCTCTCTTATCTTTGAGGTATTATCTAAAAACTACCTAAAACAAATAAAACCACTTTTCAGAAGGGAAAATCAAAGTTGAATATCTACAAATTTGAGGCAGCTACAAGGTAACAGAAATAGCACATGTGCCGCTTTTACGCCAATCCAGCTCTACCAACTGTTGTCAGACAGAATCAAAACCGGAATCCTTAGGGAATATTCCTCTGATTCTGCAGTGCACTCTCAGAAAATATGCAGTCACTCACCCTCCCTCTCTTTCTCTGCATCACTTACTCTCATTTATTTATTGGCCCATAATTCCATTTATAAATGAACATCTTATTAAAAGAAGACAAGAAAAATTAGTCTGCGAACGCAGGATAGGTGGCAAAGAAACAAAATGAGCCGTCTAACCTAAAGTGACATTTACAAATTACCTGTTAATTTCAACTGGGTTGAGGGATGACGGGGATGAATTAGGGTGACAGGAGGAGTACCCAAGCAACGGCAGGCCCTGTTCAGCAGAGGCAGAGTAACTCCTACGGTAGACCCCCCCCCGCCCCACACACACACACACACACACACACACACACACACACACACAAAGAGAAGGATAACTTCAGCTACGTAGCGTTCCAGAACACAGTCCATTGTATATCTGGTCATGGAATAATGAGAATGGAGTGAGACACGCGCGCGCGCACACACACACACACACACAAACACACACACACACACACACACACACACACACACAGAAGGACAGCTACAGCTATATAGTGTCCAAGAACACCTCTGAGTCCAGATGTCCTCAGTGTATAACTGGCCATTGAGTAAGGAGCTAGACAGGAGAGAGACACACAGACAGACAGACAGACAGACAGACGGGCGGGCGGGCGGGTGGGTGGGCGGGCGGTCGGACAGACAGACAGACAGACACAGACACACAGATAGACAGACACACAGACACACAGACACACAGACTTCACTCTGCATGGCTACGGCTTTACAGCCCCCTCATTAGCACTTTCACCTGATCCATTACCAACTCCTAAACCTAACCATGGTTGAAAATCTCCTCGTCTGATTGTTTAAACACCCTCGACCGGACATTCCCCACTAATATCCTATGCAAGCTAGACCTGTAAGTCACTTCAGATAAAAGAGTTGGCTGCAAAAATCACTATGAACTGCAAAGTAATGTTGTTCAGTGTAACTGTAATGTAACTGAGTACATAGGACATAGGACACTGTCCTGTTCATTCATTGTGCACTGACTACTTCATAGATTACTCTGCAGTATAACCTACTTTACAGATTACTATGTAGTTACTCTGTAGTATCGATTACTTCACAGATTACTCTGTAGTTACTCTGTAGTGTCGACTACTTCACAGATTACTCTGTAGTATCGACTACTTTACAGATTACTATGTAGTATCAACTACTTCATAGATTACTCTGTAGTTACTATGTAGTATTGATTACTTTACAGATTACTCTGTAGTTACTCTGTAGTATCGATTACTTCACGGATTACTCTGTAGTACCAAGTACTTTATCAACTTTTCTATGACACGTCATGCGCTCGGCAATGTCATGTACCTGGCAAGCAAAGTTGATTGTGACTCCCTGATCCTCTGTGTACTTCCTGTTAGAATGTCCGCACAGGGATCAGGTGTCAGGGTCTGGTCCAATCGTAGCTAGCCCGTCCGCTACTCTGGCCGTTGGCGCTATGACAACCCCCTCCAAAAAGTGCCCACTTCACTGGTGCACGCGTTGAGTCCTGCCCTGGATGATGAATAGCAACAATCAGTCTTGTTTTAGCGGCCGGTGCTCTTGAGGATACCGACGGTCCGGAGAGAACGCCACCCGATGCCAGAGTCCAGAGTGCAAGGTGAAACAAGCTGACGTACAGCCGTGTCACCTTGCATCCGTCCCCATGCCAACAGACCCGGTAAAAACACACACACACACACACACACACACACACACACACACACACACACACACACACACACACACACGTCGCAGTCTTTCAGTGAGACAAAATGCACCAGTCCTCACCATCTCCCACCCACCCCCTCTAAACACACATTAGGCAGGAGAAAACAGTGCCAAGCGGAAAACGGGTGACATTTGAATTGAATACCTCAGTAATGGATGCCATCTCGGCGTGACCTCCATTTAGCTGGCAGAGCAGAGAAGAGCAGCACCAAGACAGAGGCAGCAAGAGTGTCCCTCAGGTCGATGCAAACAGAGGACATTGCTTAATGATGCCTACTTCTCTAAAAGCACCGTGCTCAATACAACAGCAGAGATAAAGCCTGTAACAAACATCAGGGAGAAGGAGGACAGGGGGAAGAAAGGGAATTCACCACCAGAGGATTCAACTCGGGAGTAAAATGTAATGGCAACGATTGTTATTGTTGTTGTGTATGGTTGCCGATATAATTTATGAAGACAAAATAAATAGAATGTAGCTATAAAGACTTCGAAAGACAGACAGACAGACAGACAGACAGACAGACAGACAGACAGACAGACAGACAGACAGACAGAAATAAATAAATAGTGTGTGTGTCTGTGTGAGAGACAGTGAGTGAGAAAGAGAAAATGATGAGTGTGCCAGAGAGAAATATAGTACATTTTTGCGTGAGAGAGAGAGACAGACAGAAATGGTCAATTAGGGCTGTGTGCTGACTTGCCCTAAAGGTCAGACCAAGTCTTCACCACGGTCTCACCTCGCTACAACAGCGAAGGCTTACACTGGTGCTAGCGAGATCCTTAACAATCTCTTGTCCTGTCGCGGCACGGTAGAGTAGGCTCACTAGCTCTACTGACTCAACTCTGACCTCTTTACAAAAGGCAGGCCCTGTCTCTCCTTCATTCTCTCCTCTGTACTGAACTAATGAGAGCCAAGCTGTGGCTCAAACCTAATGGGGCTCTGTAGTTTTTTTTTCTTTCTTCTTTTTTTTTTCTTCCCCCGCTTCAGGCAGAGCGCTACTGCTGCCGCCGTCACTACCGCTGCTGAAAACGAGAGCGTTTAACCAAGGCCGAAGTAATTGAAAAAATGACAAGCCGTACACACAGACACACACGCTCACATACACAGACTGATGCCCGCCCCACATGACATGCTGTAAGCCCAGGCTCAAATTATTCTCATTTAGGCCACCTCTGGATAGTTAGTGTCGATCAGGTCCTTCGCCTCATTACTGCACCAGCCAGTGGCTTATGCAAGGAAACTTACACCTTAAATCCAGGCTATCAATTTGAAAACATTTATTTTAAGTCAACTTGAAATGAGTATAGCTACTGTTAGATAAAGCAAGGTTATGGACCTAACACGAACGTTTTTAAACAGATATGATCAATGCCGCCTGCATGGAGCACACCATTCATCTCAAATTAAATTCTCTGTCTGCTGACCTCTGGTCGAGCTCGGGCAACCTCCTCTGGATTCCCTCTCTCGCTCCTGTCGCCGGGATAAGACAAATATTAAGTGGCTGGAAGGTTTTTCTGCGAGCTAAACTTTGCTCACAGCTCCACCTGCTTGTCGCGGATTGATACTGACGCTCACATCTCCCGTACTACGAGAGGGAGGGAGGGAGGGAGAGGCTCCAAACGATGTGTGCTTTCATATAACCTTTGACCTTTGACCATAAAAAACACACTCCTGTTTGATTTTTAACTGAGGTTAGCATGTAGTCACTGTCAAGGGTTAACGTGGCACTGTGACAAATGGGATCAAGTGGATTGTGAATGGCTTTCCCCAAGACACGCAGCAGAAGAAAAAAAAATAAAAGGCTAAACAATAAATATATATTCCAATATCTTATAATGACGTGAATTGCAAAACACAAACGACTTCATTAAGATAATAAGTAGATTCTGCTTGTACGTGATGAACATGTGGAGCAAACACAAAGATTGAATTCATGGTCCTCCACGCAGTATTGGTTAAACAATCTCCCCCACATGCAATGGTTTTCCCATTAATAGATGTTAAGCTTGACGGATGATGGCAATTAAAGAAATTTAATCTCTAAAGAGTTTTCAGATGAGCTCCGCCTCCACAGTAAAGCAGCCTCACACAAACATTGAAGAGCATTTTGCATGGGATGCAATAGTGTATGGTGCACTATTCGTAACGTCATTTAAACGCTAATTTTGCCAAGACAGGCGTTGCAGTTGTACACTATGTTAACGTATAACTTGGGAACGGATTCATTCCGTGTCCTAAACGGGTTTGTATTCTACTTTTTTTTATCTTGAAGCAGGTATTAGGTCTGGAGAGTGCCGTTTGTGTAGAATTAGAACAGCAATTACCAGGAGTTAATGGAGCAATTTCACATATTACACCTTGCGCCAAAGAAAACAGCCTGTCTGAAGAACACTATTCCCTTGTCTTTGCCCCTAACCCTCCCACCCCTCTTCCTCCTTCCCCATACAAAAAGGACCTTGTTCTTCTCCTCTGTATCTTTGCCAGGTTGAAAGCCGAGCGCGTGGGCAGTTCCCATGTGAAACAGGTGTAGTTTGGGTCTCTTCCTCTGGCCAGCTACTGTGTGTGTGTGTGTGTGTGTGTGTGTGTGTGTGTGTGTGTGTGCGTGCATGTGTATGTGTGTGTGTTTGTGTGTGTGTACGTGCGTGCGTGCGTGCGTGCGTGCGTGCGGGCGTGTGTGTGTGTGTGTGTGTGTGTGTGTGTGTGTGTGTGTGTGTGCGTGCATGTGTGTGTGTTTGTGTGTGTGTACGTGCGTGCGAGCGTGCGTGCGTGCGGGCGTGTGTGTGCACGCACGCTTGGCTTTATTAGAGGCCAGACAAAAACCGCTGCATGCAGAATGAGCCCTGTCTAATTTGAGACCTCCTGAAACGGAATACGTTAAGCTCTAATTTGCTAAAGCCTGGGGAGAGTGTGCACTCTCTTAATTTAAATGGGTCTTGCAGATGTGAATTTGAATTAATAATCCAGAAAATTGATACTATACTGCTCAGTGCTCTGCTTCCAATATTGACTTTCCTTCCCCTCCTGTCTGGACCGCCCTTATCCTCCCTTTTCTTTTCCTCTAATGCACTCGCTCTCCTTGGCCTCTGTGGGGTCTTCATTACCACAGGAAGGATATAGACGTTCAGCTCTGCTTGGCGTTGGTGTGGTAATGAGCCAGTGAGGCTCGTAGTCCCGCGCCTAACGGGGCACCAGATCACTGCACTCCTCTGCAAACTTCTCCGTCCAATTCCCCCCCCCCCTCCTTCCACCATCACCACCACTTCTGGAGAAGAACGGTGCCTAGAGCGAGCGGAGGACAGAACTGGCCCTGGGTTGCCTGGGTAACGAGGGGAGGAGAGGGGGGTCACATGGCCAGGGGGAAGTTCGAAGGGCCGGCAGCTGTGTGTAACCCACAATGCATCTGACGATGATTTATTCAAAAGCCGGTTTGGAACCTGCAGGCTTTAAGCCCCGCCCCGTCCTCATTGCCTTAATGTACTAAGGCCCTCATTCATAACTGTCAAGAACCTATTCATCTGGTGCCCCCGCTTATTTAGTCCAAAATCACAAGCAAAATGCTCTTTCCCAGTAAGACAAGAAGAGTGGGGCTGATTGGGGGTTGTTCAGCGATGTTATTGCTTTTGACACGTCCTTTTAATGATTTGGGGAGGGTGCGTCAGTAAAATTATATTCTTGGGATGGAGTGGAGTCCCTCTTAAGTCTTTTAAAAAGACAGGAGAGGCAAGAGAATATTTTTGGATGCACCGCTGGATCTATGGGGCAGTGGAGCTTGGTGGTGCTTTGTTTGAGTTTTCTTAGGGTGTCAGTGTGTGTGTGTGTGTGTGTGTGTGTGTGTGTGTGTGTGTGTGTGTGTGTGTGTGTGTGTGTGTTCTGATGACAGTAACAGTTGCATGCAATATTAATAAGGTGTTGAGACACGGGCTACAGTACGTGAAGAAAATCTTAGCTGTTGTAAAATTGAGCACAATAATTTATACATTAGGATGATTGTAGTAAGGAACCAAAAGACTGTCATTCATTGGCCACTGGAAGTCAATAGCCAATGAAAAGGAACTAAAAGAAGCATGCAAAAAGGAGTCTCGTGCTAGCCGACGCCTCTCAGTATTCAAAGAGCAGAGAGGAGATTTTCCGACTTAGGAGAAGCCACGGGGGGCATAGTGTTGATTCTGCCATTTTGCCAAAAGGATGAACATATGGGTTAAAAGGGCGGAGCAAAGAAAAAGACGGAGAAAAAAATACAAGCGTTATTAAAATAAGTGGTCCAAGGCGGGATATTATTTGGGTTGTTGGTCCTACCAAAGCCCAAAGTAATTGGAATTAAAGTTGTGTTGTCCTTGAGAACGGGCCATTCAAAAATATATGGGTCAGCCATTTTAGGTGTCCCAGCCCTGGGTGCCATAGAGCCAGGCTCCCCATCTTCTTCTACGTTATGTCGGTAGTGAACAGTAGACCTCGGCCTGGCAGGGAATGAAGTGAGGGGAAGTGGGACAAGGTAGTAGCTAATTATTCCCAGCTGTACAATACAATACATTACAATACAATACATTACAATACAATACATTACAATACAAAAGTTGTATTGTAGTTTCAAAATATTTCTACATTACAATTCCACAAAACTCTTGTTGATGTTAATAATATAAATATTTAATTTCAGTCAGGCAGGCAGACAAGAAAGCAGGCAGGTAGGCAGGCAGGCAGGCAGGCAAACAGGCAGGCAGGTAAGCATGTAAGCTGGCAGGCAGGCAGGTAGACAGACAGACAGGCAGACAGACAGACAGACAGACAGACAGACAGACAGGCAGGCAGGCAGGCAGGCAGGCAGGCAGGCAGGCAGACAGACAGACAGGCAGGCAGGCAAGCAGGCAGGCAGGCAGGCAGGCAGGCAGGCAGGCAGGCAGGCAGGCAGACAGGCAGGCAGACAGACAGACAGACAGACAGACAGACAGACAGACAGACAGACAGACAGGCAGGCAGGCAGGCAGGCAGGCAGGCAGGCAGACAGGCAGGCAGGCAGGCAGGCAGGCAGGCAGGCAGGCAGGCAGGCAAACAGGCAGGCAGGTAAGCAGGCAGGCAGACAGACAGGTAGGCAGGCAGGCAGGCAGGCAGGCAGGCAGGCAGGCAGGCAGGGAGAACAGCTCTCTCAGCAGGGTAAACGAGACCATCTGCCCCTCGGCAGGCGACTGTCCCAGGAAGGAGGATGCCGTTGAGCTGAGGCAGCGAAAGTGAGCAGCGGGGTAAACTGTCCCGCGGAGAGGCTGGGGGGTGTGGGGGGCAGGAGGGCACGTCGGTGCCAGCCATGGGAAAAGGACCCCCATTTCCTCCACACCTACTGGCACTGACAGACTGGCACCCCACCCCACAATCTGCCCTCTCTATAAGGCCGTCACTGAGATAGATGTCACTTACAAAACAACAAAAAGACAAAAAAAGGTACTTTGTCTCTTTCAGCCTTCAGGGCATTGACTTTAGCATTGGAGGATACTCCCTGACCCAGCTACCTCTGGAGCCTGTTGTGACATCATCACTCTGTGATGAGCTGTGACAAAGACATATTGGAGCCTTCAGAGCATTTTACCTTTTAACAAACACAGATACTCTCTTTCTCTGCACTGACTCCCTCCTTACCAAACCTTCTCGGGACGACTATTATGATCGCCATTACATCACCACCATCACCTTCATCTTCAGGTGTATCTTCTCTGTTTAATGGAACTTTAACAAATTAAAAGATTCAACAAATACATTTAAAAAAAAAAAATTTATTTGATGGCATGTAAGACGTGTGTAAAAAATTGGTCACATACACATAAAATATCAGTCCGAAGACAAGCGTAATATTAAACCGGTCTGTTATTTTGACTTCATGAAGGAGGAGGTTTCATCGTGCCAAGCTCTATACCTGTCACGCTGATAGTTGGTCTGCATGACATGAAGGACACTCGGAAACAAATTAGACTAATGAACTAATGAAACGGGAGTCCCCCTTCTAATTCAGATGCTACCCAGATGGTCCATAGAAAATTAAGCTCTCTCCCTCTCTTTCAACCGTTTGTAGTGCGTGAAAAGAGAGGGAATAAAAAGAAAGCGAATGTCTTTTGATCATCTAGCGCATGCCTAGATAATTGGTTTCTTGCTAAGGATTAAGAAGTACTTGTCCCTCGTTTGCACATGTGCATGTCATAAGGGTTGGCTGGAGAAAAAACACACACAAAGTACAGCAGCAGTTATCTTACAACATCAATATGCTGCATTGATTAGAGAAGAGCGCTTGTTTTATGACCCTGCTCGTGCCTTTTGTTGGGATCTAAACATACTATACCTTAGAAAGGCACTAAAGCTAGTTGATATATGTGAGAGGCAATACAGAGTAATTGATCTAAGAGGACATGCTTTAGGTTGTCACTTTATACATGCTGAAATGGAGAATACGTGCAACTGAAATCTGATATCATTTGTCATTCAATAAGAAAATGTCACTTGCGGTGTTCGTACGTGACTTCACCTTTGGTGTCTGTAACATCAAATGCATGTAACAGTTACCTGGCTCCTGTTTGAAAAGCAACAAGAGGAAAAGATGGACATCCTGGAAACAGGTGTAATTTACTCCAGGGAAGTTTATGTTCAGATAACTTTTCACTAATTAAGTACGTTTTGAAAGATTTAATGGGAACGAGTGTCGGAAAACAAAAAACTTTTAAAATCCTCTTTGCAAACACGTTGTTCCTCTTTACCTCACTCTGGTGCACTTAGCATGACTAAAAAGTGCTTCATTTCGAAAATGTTAATTATGCAAATAAGTGGCTTCAGGTAATGCACAATGAGCAAGCCCTTTGCAAATGAGACAATACAATTCCGGCTTAGTTAGGAAAGACACGCTGCAATTAATATATCTTAACTTAAAAGGAAATTTGAAACCATGCACAGGTACATCTCAGATCAAAGCCTGAGCGGATTGGAGAGATAAGCCGCTTTTGCTTTCATATTTCGACATGCTGAGTGGATACATAGCCGTGGATTGGCCAAAAGGCAAACATCGTACACCTAGCGTCTCTGCTCCAGCAAACCCTGCTGATACACAGTATTACACCATCATTTGACTCATTAGACACGCTGCTCTTCACCCCGAGAGGCAAACTAGATAGGATCAGGATGGCGTAAGCCAGCACACATAACACCTAAACGAGTGGGTTAAGGGACGGGCTACATCTGTGGGAGAGATCTGGAGCCACTTCTGCAGTCTAGTTAGAGAAGGTACAGCTCGCACCATTTCTTCTTAGTGTACCCCCCTTCTGAGGTCATTCCAGTCGCTGGGGGTCGATTTGTTTTTCAGGCTCAAAACTCGCCTTGGATTGCTGGGGAACGTGGATACCACACTAGCCACCAGCCACCACACTGGCCACAGGTTCAGAGAGAGAGAGCGAGAGAGAGAGAGAGAGTGTGTGTGTGTGTGTGTGTGTGTGTGTGTCTGTGTGTGTGTGTGTGTGTGTGTGTGTGTGTGTGTGTGTGTGTGTGTGCGTGCGTGCGTGCGTGCGTGCGTGCGTGCGTGTGAGTGTGCGTGCGTGTGTGTGAGTGTGTCTGTTTATCTGCCTGTCAGTTTGTGGTTAAAATTGATTGTCTCAAGAAAAAAAAAACAAGAGAGAAAAAGCAAAAGAAGGACCCGTTGCCCTCTCTGTACACGCACCGGGAGTGGAGCGGGCTATGGAGTCGCACACTGGCAGACTAGAAGGGAGAGAGGGGACCAGAGACCACCCTGTTAATGCAGCCGGCTCCCCATCTCCTGCTTGATCGATAGGCAAGGGTAAAGTGCTTACAAATTACTAAAGGCAAATGTCTCTATTAGCACGCTTCAGGTTTCACAACATTTGCTTGTCTTTTCATTTCTCTCTCCTCTCTCTCTCTCTCTCTCTCTCTTTTTTTTTCTCTCCCTCCTGTCATCCCCCTGTTCTCTATGAACGCGCGCACACACACACACACACACACACACACACACACACACACACACACACACACACACACACACACACACACACACATGAAATCCATTTGCTAAAAGCCTGCTTTTTTTTGTACTTGTCATAACCTCGAAACCACTCTACTGTGGAGTGTAATTAGCATGGAGAGATCTAATTCTAATATGATGCTTTTTGGAAATGTCACCCCCTTGCCTACTCTGGCGACAACCAAGCATCACATTCATCCTCAAAAATAGAAAATCATCATACACATTTTCCTGATTGCATTATAATGCTATTAGAAGATGACTGTGCTTTTTGGGTAAATGGAAACTCAGGGAATGCACAAAACAAGAAACAACTCACACACACCAAAAAAAACAAAAACGTGTGGTGTGTAGCATCCGCTAATAGCAACATCTGTGAATCATCAGACGCTCTCTCGCTAATTCAGTAGAGTTCCATTCATTAAGCCATATTGTTAGTTCACACTGGCTAAGCCCCTTATTATCGTACATTTAGGAAATGAGGGACCGAGTCGAGGAATAAGAGACCAATCAATAGTTCTTTTCATTTTGCCTCTAATGGAAACCTCTCTATCTCTCTCTCTCTCTGTTTCTCTATCACCCCTTTATTTTATCTCTCTTTTTCTACCCCTCCCACACTCCTCTATCCCCCATACCCCCCCCCCCCCCCCGCCCCCAAAAAATTGAAGAGGTTGGTATTACAGCCATAAAATGTAATTTCTGAGGAAGAAAATAAAAACATACAATAATACCTTCAGCCCACTCTCTGCATATTCTTCTGGCATTTTGCTAAATTGAGTATGGATTTAACATCACAAGGTTTCATGAATTTTTCAAATGAGATATTATAGTCAATATTTCAAGTAGAGGATATTTCAATGCATGGGGCTTAGAGTGTAATAGGGCCACACACAGAGACAAGCAAGACTGCACACAGAGCTACATTAGTTTCACGGAAAAATGACTGGGAGCTCGCTGGAAATGAAATAAAATCACACGAGAGATTTTAAAATGCTAAATGCCATTGAGTGGAGGTGCCAACTGCCAACAACCCGTCCACCTCAAACCCCAACCCACTATTGGGACCGTGATCTCTTTCCTAAAGGGGTAATAGTTTTAGATATTAACACCAAATAATGGAAATACCACGATGCAAATACAAACACCTTCGCAAAGCAAGCTCACATTAGGGTACTTCTAGTGTTTCACAGGGGAATGGGAAGCATTGATTGGACACTTAGCTCCCTATCGCCTTATATAAGATTTCCTCATAATGTATCTTGATGTAATCCGAGATGAGAGGAGCTCGTAGGCTGTCGCCACGTATCCTCAACCAGTATTGACAAGAGCATAGTGCTCTTACATCCTCTCGTGTCACTAACCGGGACCAAAAGGTCGCCCTAAAAGGTCGCCCTTTCTTGTCCTCCTTCCCGCTCACGGCCATTTGATATTCAGTGTAACACCACACACACAGCAGGGACGTTGGTGGCCTGACCCACGCACACCCTTCAGCTCGGAGTTGTCACTTGGAACTGTGGCACTAGATCGTCTAGAATGGTTAGGCATGTCTTGCCTCCTAATAATAATCATAATTCATTTTATTTATATAGCGCTTTTGTAACACCTAAAGTCGCTTCACAGCATGAACATAGATAACATGAAACAAAAATAAACAATTAGACAGAAATAGTATAACAGACAGCAACAACAGTTCTAACTATAAGTAAGCAAAAAGATAGTATCAGTAAAAGAAAGGGACCAGATTCTAAACAGAGTTAACTAGGGTATGCTAGGGTGAAAAGATAGGTTTAAGGTGGGTTTGAAAGATTAATAGTGAGTTGGAATTCCGAATTAGAGGAGGGAGAGAGTTACATAAGTCCACAGTCTCCTGTGTTAAAGTTACGTTCACCCTTCAGCTCGGAGTTGTCACTTGGAACTATAGCACTAAATCGTCTAGAATGGTTGGGCATGTCTTGTCTCTTGTGCTAAAGTTACGTTCAACCCAGGCCGCTGAGAGGAGTCTTTCCCAAAAGCAGCCCGTTAAGTCAAGACTACTTCTGAATTAAATTATTACCGTGCCGTTATGGAAAGGCAATACCTACAAACAAAATTCCATTTAGGTTGTCTGTCAACATCATTAAAATTACATACATTTCTGATAAGAGTATATAACTTAAAGGCACTTTGCTACTAAAAACAGAAGCATGTATTCACCGCTCACAACCTATCAAATAGGGTACTACCCAACATACTAAAACTTTATATGATTGGCAGAGTGATGTCTTGGTTTTGTTAGCTATCTTTAGTTTACTATCACAGTGTCCGTTTGTGAGAGTTACCAGGTCAGAAACAACAGAGGTCAAAGCAGGGGCAGAGCTATCAGCACAGGTAACCTACAATGTACTGCGCACGGAGCCTGACGGCAGGAAGTGATCTCACTGATTACATTACACCCCTCAAATAATGCCGTTTATGGTGGCCACTGAAACATGGCATGTACCAACTCTTCATATTTAAATAACTTTTTTCTGGTTTTGATACTGGAGACAGGACCAATGAACTGGGGCTACTGCTCTATGGCATATGGATATAATGTATGATGCAGGGTATGTGACGGTCACTGATTGGTCAGTCATAGAATTTCACGTGTTCAAATCCCAGGCCACTGTACTGTTACAAATCACATGCCTCATGTCCCGTCATCCCTTTTGTCAGATTTAACAACACGACAGTCAATCAGAAAACGTGTAAATAGCTCAAACCATAAAGTAAACTATAAACAAAGTTAGAGTACTACTGATCCCATGATTTATAATAGACTAATTAGATAGGCCTAAATCCACTTTTGTCCATAAAAAAAGCAATCTTGCACTTCAGCACAAAGAAAAGTGTGCCCTCCTAACATCGACAGCTGCCTTTTCAACACATCCTTAACACGCTAATTAAGGAATAGAAGCTGATTCCAGCAAGAAACTGATTAAAAGGGAAAAGTTTGCCTCTTTAAAGGGGGGTCCTCTGGTGGGAGCAGACCGCGGGGGTGCCCCTCACCCCCAAAATCCTCCACGCCTCATCCTTCATCGCCAGCCTCTCGTCATGTCCCGTCTCCGGCGCTGTTACACCTGAACACTCCACTGCTGCCAAACACCTGGCTCTGGCTCCCACTGTCCAAATGAAAAATAAGCATAGTCTGCCATTCTCGGGGATCCAGCAAATGAGGGATTTCATGACAAATTGGGTGGCAAAGGAGAATGTAGAACAGAGGGTGCTAGAAGCTAAAACAGAATGGGTGTGCTTGCAGTGTGTGGGTGTAATAAAGTGCTAATGAGGAAGAGTTTTTGGCAAGGTTAGCGTCCAACTCCTGTTATGTTTATAGATGTGTGTAGATTCTTGCTGTTTAAGTGTTTTAGATGTATCCATCATTCTCTGCATGACAACGATAAAACGTGCATCTATTTCAGTGCAGTTATAAATTATTCTTTAAATGGTACTACTTTGTGATAAGTTACGACCTAATTCGAAGCACTAAAATCTGAAGTATATTTCATATCCTGTGTACACACTGTGTTTGTACCGAAACAAGAGTCAAAATAATTTAGTATTTTGTGGATTTCTTTGGCAATAATTGCCATGCCAGTAACATATTAGTTGAATTGAAATCGAACGTGGAACACTTGATAAAATACGATCTGCCAGTCTCACTGTAAGCATGCTGGAGAGAAAAGCTGTAGTGACTGCTAAAACTAGGGAAGTGTGAATTTGTGTCATTCTGAGCCTGGAATTCTGATCCAGGCAGCGATGGAGAATTAACTGCCTCAATAACTTGATGGATGTGTTTCTTGAAACTTAATTAGTCTCAAGTTCAGTCTGGATAAGTGGCTGCTCAATAACTGTCTGGCATTTCAAAACGAGTGACATGTATGAGAGCGTTCCGACTCAAATGTAATTCCCTGGCAACTGTCACAGAATTATTAGCCTACTGTGTTGATGTACTTATGGAGAAAACACAGCCATCCAAACTTTAGACATAAGGAGGACACTGGCATGGAACTTATTAGCCATAAGGGAAGAAAAGTGAGTAGATGTTTGCCATGGTTAGACTTCAGCACAAGGAGAAAATGTACATGAATCACAATGGAAATCACATAGGCCTGCGTTTCCACACAAGTATACCAGGCTGAAAAACAACGCTTGCTTGTAAGTTGGGAAGAAAACGTACACAGTTTGCTTTGGTGTTTCTTTTTCGTTTGACTTACTCACCGACGTCAGTGAGGGTTTGCGCTAAGCTAAGTGCGACAAAATGGCTTGCGAAGTTAACTTCATAGGAAATGTAAAGCATCCTTTGTTGTAACCGGCCAAAGCCGATATGAAGACAGCTCTAATGAAGTCAAACAAAGCAGCAGCTACTGAGGCCCAACGGAGTGTGAAGCTTCTGTTGAAAAGCACAAAAGACAATTGAACTGAACTGATCTAAGAGGAATAAATATCAACTCAAAGGGGGAAATGGAGACAGAAAACAAACAAAGGGGGAATGGGCTTCACATGGGAAAATGGGACGTTTAAAAATCCGCTGACAACCACAAGGCAATTTAATTTGCATACAACGAACTTCCATTTGAGGATATAAAGAAAGACTCCACACCACAGGAATCATTTAATTTTTAATAAATTAGAAACAGTAGAGCTATGGCTAATTAGAATTTGCGCGTTTACAAATCAGCCCTGATAGCAAAACAAATTATGAAATATAGAGGTTGCTCGGCAGAGCAGCATGGAGAAAATCAGATGATAGACAAAGCAAATGGGGTATCCCTAACAGCACACTGTCAAAGCACATCAGACAGCTAATCTAGTTAGAGGAATTCGAGGATAGCGGCCCTATTTAAAATATTGATACGCTCTTTGGTAAAAGCTTTCTCTCTTTTTCTCTCTCCCCCTCACTAAAGGTAAATTTACTTAAACACTTGCTTATTGCGCATGGGTCATTACCTTCACATCCACTGGTGCTCTGGCAGTTTGCTTTCAATGAGAGAATTGTGATTAAGTGAATGGAAGTGTGTTTGCACTGTTAGCGTTCTATCAGCACAGGCCCGAATGCCTCGCAGTTTCATTGTTTCCATTACGTACACAAAGGCAGTGAGTGTGTGTGCGTGTGTGTGTAAACTGTTGTTGTGGTCCTTATTAAATTACTTCCTGGCTGGCGCAATGGCTTTTGGTAATAGCCATGGAATTCCTGTAAGGGGACTAGACATGCACTCAGTTGGGGAAGCATTTATCAAATGATAAAGGGCCAGGTCACATACAGACGTATAGTCGTTATGTAGCAGATGCCAAACAAGTCCATGTCAATAAAATCCAATAAAAGGAACTAGTGTCTGCACGGAGTAGGTAATGGCTATAGTATGAGTTATGCTTAAGCTTTTAACTTGACAAAGAGACAGCATATTCGTCTTATTGTAACCTCTTAACCAAACCAATTTGACGCTATTCCGCTTTAATTTGAAGATAGGCTCAAGGTTTTATTTTTCTGGAGTAAGTGTGGCTCCAATCTGTCTAACCTTGAAAAATCTCGTCTCTGAAATAACTGGTTTAGTCATAAAATAAATTAAACCTACTTTTTTTTAAAAATGAGAGTCAGTCAGCTTGAGTTGTAACACCAGAACAGTCAGCCATCAAACTTGCTTCGTTAAGTCATTGGAAGCTCTCTGAACAGCTCATGGAGATTATTTTCTATTCCTTTTTCAAAGAAAACTAACAATGTTGCATACATTTATCCGAAGCTTATAGCGTTTAAAATGTGTATTTACCGATGTCCCCGACCCCTACCTTTGAGGAAGACTTTGAAAAAAGAATTTAGGAACGTAAATTTAAAGGGGATCTTCCCATGAATCATCACGCTTTTAAACTTGCCTACTATTTCCCAACCTCTTTTGAATATAAACGGTGCATCAGACAAAACATGTCCATTATCTTTGCCAATGTCACAACACATTTTGGTTTTAAAGGGCATCATTTGACGTCCTGTTGTTGAGGATTTTTTTTTTTGTGCTCAGATCCCTTTAATATCTAGCAAACGCGTCCCTTTTGCTGCGATGCATATAGCACCAGTAATACCAGTTATTACCATGTCCCTTTTGGAGAAGATGTGACAAGGTGACCACTTAGGACCAGCGGGCCGCTTTGAATGTGATGGCGGACAAGGGAAAGGGTCATGATGAACATAGAGTGCAGCATATAGCTGGAAAAAAACTGCGAAGAAGATAAACTGAGCTTGACCGCCCTCCTCCATAGTTAACTTTCGTAGGTCAAGGATAAGTCAAAAGCTCTAGCTTGTTTGGTAGTAGGCCTATTGCATACACTAGTTTTACGGTAATACGTTGTTCTCGATTGTGTGATTAAGTAGGCACCAAGTATTGCTGGGTTTATTAGTCTTACTGATATTGTCTCAGTCTCTGTTGGATTTTTTACAGGAGGGATAGGACTGGTACTTAAAGCTGAAAACGTTTTTCAGAAATAAAGACTAGGGTTTAGGTCTTGTGTCGTCATTCAAAATTATGAAAAGTTCAATAAAAAATACATTTCCAAAAATACTTTTTGAAAATGTAGCAACTTTACACTCAATTAGCTGTCTAATGAACCTCAATCAAGCTTGTTAAAGCAGCACTCCTACCGTCTCATTTCATGTCACACAGGCATCCTGAGGAACAGACAACCCTGTCCACGGGAGTCTCCCTGCAATGAGAGCACAGAGGGAGCACACATGAGGCCCATAGTGTGCCAGACGCCTCACAGTCAGCGGGAAAAGGACCAAAAAGTACTTCCTCTTCGTCTGTCTCTTAACCTGTTTCACCACCTCTGAGACCGTCTCATGGCTTGATGGACGTTAATTGTCGTATTAACTCTATAGCATTTAAATGTGTAGAATGGATAAAGGAGTCTTTACAAGCAGAGTGACACTTAACATAAAAATCCCGCCTCAAAACCCATTAGTTTTCCTTAGCTTACTCCTAGTTTGTTCTCTTTGGCATTTTTTTTTTAATATTTTTGATGTTCCCTGCCTCAATTACCCTGTATCTGGCTTATGTTTATTGCATTTCAGATGTTATATTGTTCTATTTTTGTATATATTTGTATATATTGTTTCTACATTCTATGCCATGTAGGTGACCTTGGGTGTCTAGAAAGGCGCCTATAAAATTAAATGTATTATTATTATTATTATAAAGGTTCGTGTTCATCAGAAGCAATTTTTCTTGGCAAAATGTCTCATTCTTCTCTATCTATTTCTATGATTGTCTCCTCTGTCTCTTTTGGGTTCCAGAGCAGAGTCCTATGTTGCTTTCACACACTGACTGATAAAGCTGTCAAAGCGGAGACGGAGAGAAGAAAGGAGGACCGGGCCATGCAGGCACAGCAGTATATTGTATTCTACTGTGGAAACCCTGAGATAAAGCCATAGAAACAGAAGAAGTAGAATGGACATACTAACAACTTCTGCTCCTGAAATTGATTGTTGTCTTTTTTTGTTTTGACAAAGAAAGCCAACAGGAAAAAAAAAACTGCAAGCCGTTCATGTTGCAACCCCTGACAGCTAAGTTGGTTTGCTGTGTGTGGGTCGGCCATTTTTTTCAGCTGGCTCCTATTGTCATGATGCCCGTACATTCTTTATACATTCTAGTTATTCTCCAGCTACGGTCCCAGCCATCATCATTCCTCACTAAAAGAGACTGTTACCGGTTCACTCATCCAGCCCATGATAATGGAAGTATCTCTTACAGTCAGATCCCATTTCAGACGCAGGGCTAAATAACGGGCAGGTACAAGGTCATAGACCTTGACAGATACAGTCAACAGTGACCTTACCACCCTACCCAACCCAGGGCCAAGAGACAATGGTCATACAAATGTTATACTGTTGCCATGGCGTATGCATTATGACATAACTATGGTTCCCCAATGCGAGCCACATTGATCAATGAATACGGGCAAACATTCAAACTGAATTATCCATGCAAAGTACTGCGTTTGTAATTTCCCTCGAAGAAACAAACAAACTAAATCTGTAACTATGATCACGTGTCACAATGAAATAAGTGCCAGTTAGTCAAAATAGAGGCAAGTGCCACCTGCTGGCATTCGGGACATTGTATGTTTGTTATAGTACTTTCCTAATGAGATAATTTTCATAAACTGAATAGTAATTTCAATTAAGTGGTTAAGTAATTATGTATACATGTAGCCTAACAATGTTCTATACATGTTTATTCAGCTAGTTTAGCTAATTGTCAATAAAGGTACTGTAGAATTTTGTTCTTTTTCTTTCTTTCTTTAAATTTTTTTTTACAAAAGTATCATTAGAAACGTCTCTCTCGGGGCCCTTCTGTCACTGAGCAAAAGGGCTTCTCATTGTCCCAGCCGTGATTGTCACTGTTTGTGACAAAAGTATGTTTTGGGAGAGGTCCACATGCTGTGCCTGTTTTTACATGACCCCTATAGCTCTGAAAATCGCATTTTTGAAATCCGGTATAAAGTGATACCTTCTTGAATATATGTGACCTGTACTACTGCATGGTTTTGTGGGGGGATAAAACTATCTTAAAGGGACAACCCATAGTTTTCTGCCTGAATTAATATTTCACTTACTGTTGATAAAAGGACAAAAAGATTGTGTTGTGGCAACAAATAAAAAAAAAGATTTTCAAGAAAGAAACACTTACCCATAAAAGACTAAATAAGTTTATTATAACAACATAAGGAGATGGGAAAACTGCCACAGAAAGCCACAGTCACCAAAGAGAAATACACAGAACGAAACACTGGTTTATTACATCCAAAGGGTACATACTCTGACACTCAAGCTGAAGCACTCATCACTGTGGAAAAGTATCCGGGTGTCAAACTCAGTGACTCAAGGTGAAGATAGGAGAAAGCTCAGAGCGTCAGTTGCAGCAGTGTTCAAAACGATATCGTTGTGTCTAGACAAATGTGCTTGGCAGAATAAAACCCAACACCTCAGATTGATGTTGTTGGTGCATTTGTTATCAGTTTTCAATATTACCATCACATGTGGTTGTATAGATTTGTAGTGTGCTATTTTACACAACTGTAGACAACAATTCAATAATACACAAATGTTTTTTTGTTCAAAAACAAAAAGCGGCGTGATCATGATAAGGCATTATTTGTTTTGTTTGTCCTGTCAACCTGCCAAGGCTGTTATCCAAGGTAAAGTTCAAGGTTAAGAGTTCGTACAGGTATCCGATTCACTGATACACTAGGTCATGAGAAAGTTTCCAGTGTCAGGGGCAACAGTATGCAAAAGAATGAGATTTTCTTGGCCTTTTGTCGTCAGGGAAACCCGGGGTGCATTACTTGCAAGCTCCCATCCACAAAAGGAAAATTCTGTATGTGCCTCCCCTTAAAATAGTCTACCTCCAAACAATATTATTGTGCAGCAGCTTCAACGTTTTCAACCGTCATTCATTCAAACACAAACAGTTTACCACAGGGGGCATGAGGGCCAACTCTACCAGCACTGGCACCCTCTATTTCCTCACAGTGCCGTTTCTAACTCTGACACACACCCAATGGGTCACAGAAAGAGATAGATAGAGAGAGAGAGAGAGAGAGAGAGAGAGAGAGAGAGAGAGAGAGAGAGAGAGAGAGAGAGAGAGAGAGAGAGAGAGAGAGAGAGTCCTCATTGCCACAGTCTGCTCTTTAGCTTTAACTACTTTTGCAATACAAATAGGTTTCTTTTTTAAAAAGAAAAAAAAACATCATGCAATGGCATTTATCTGACAAGTATGGGTTATAAATGAGTGGTTTGCCCTTTGAGGAACTGAAAAATATGGATTATAAATTAAAAGAGATATATGCAAAGAACACAGAAAATTTTCTCCATATATGAAAATTACAAGTCATATTAATTTACAAAAGTTCTGAAGTGAAACATGAGAGGGCTATGAGCTGACATGTTGATCTTAAAATGAATGATGTATAAAAAACACACTCCAGTTTTCTGTTGGTTTTTGCCCTCTTCGACAGCATCATCTGATCAGAGACCCTTTCAGTCAATTGGCAGTTCACCAAGCACAGTTCCAGTAAAATATATAGAAAAATATTGTCCTGTTTCTACTGATGGCATGTTTGATGTGGTATATACATCAAACACCAACTACCAAGTAAAAAAAAAAAGAAGTCTGGTATGTGCAGGGACCTGACAAAGTTCCTGCGTTAAACTTAGAAGGGAGAGTGAGGCAAGCGGACTGGAATCACACACAACATCCATTTAAAAGGGCACATTTATTTGATTTGTAGCCATGTCACTGAGTCCTGGAGTAGGCCAATGCATCCCTGATCAAAAGAGGGAGGGCCCGCGTGTAATTAGGACACGAAGGTCCCCCTCTCTCTCTTTCAGGTGGTTGCCAGTGGCACTGGGTCTCAGTCCAAGCCTGAGACTGAAAGGCAGGACCCTCTAATTAAGGCTGCCACATGAAGCCCACTGCTACTGCTGCTGCTGCTGCTGCTACTGAATCTAAATTCTCTGAGGTAGTTTGAGGTCTGTGCATGAATAGTGCCACCGAGGTCCAGAGACTGACTGTGCTGCAATGGAAGGATCAAAAAAATTATATATATATACAGATTATTATGTTTTAACATGTAAAAGTTACATGTCGTTAATTATAAACTAAAACGTGATTATATATACTTATTGGAATGTTTGATAAATTGGTGTGTCAGACCGCTTGACAGCCTTCATTAGTGTACTGCACAGAAGACATATATGGCTTGTAGTGTAGGTAAAAGAAAGATGCAACTTACATTTAAAATATCTTTAGGGAAGAAGTCATGTTCACGAAGGGATTACATAAACTGATGAAACAATTACAGATTAAAATGAACAAATAAAATCGTTTGGCATCATAAAACTAAAAGGATTATGAGATGACGCATACATGTAGTGAAAGACACACAAAAAAAAGGTCCTTCAAGTGCGTGAGCATGCGTGTTTGGCTAGCTTTTGACGTGCGGCAAGGTGATGTGTAGGATCCAGGCTATATCTCCAGCATGCACACTCTTCCTAGTTTTTGATAAAGATGACAGGCGATTCATTCGCGTTTGTTGGTGGAGGGGGGTAGGGGGGGGGGGGGGGGATTGTGCAGGAGCCATGGTTGACATGAGGAGCTGTGTCTGTGAGGATCCCTATGGCCAGAGACAGAAGGGGAAGATCAGGCTGCCCTTCACATGGACCCTCTTTCTACAGGCCGAGCCACACCACCAGCCCCCATGTGACAACATGCCAATCACCTCTAATTGCTATCCTGAAGGAACAATATTAGGCCTGTAGATCTTTTCTCTCTCTCTCTCTCTCTCTCTCTCTCTCTCTCTCTCTCTATACATATATATATATATATCTCTATATATCTCTCTCTCTCGCTCCCTTTCTCAGTCTCTCTCTCTCTCTCTCGCTCCCTTTCTCAGTCTCTCTCTCTCTCTCTCGCTCCCTTTCTCAGTCTCTCTCTCTCTCTCTCGCTCCCTTTCTCAGTCTCTCTCTAACCACCACAGATTCATTGCAACACCTAATCTGCTAATGAGCTCAGCATGGTTATTTTCAGCGTCGCCCCAGACACCACACTCACCCCAGAGCAGAGGAGCAGAGGAGCTGAGGAGAGCAAGGAGAAGTCCTGTCTGGCAGGTTTTCTTTCTGGTTGGCTGACTGTCCTTCTGGCTGACTGACTGACTTTCTGGCTGGCTGACTGTCTTACTGGCTGTCTGGGACATTGACTTTCTGACTGGCTGACTGTCTTTCTGGCTGGCTAACTGACTTTCTGGCTGTCTGCGAAATTGACTTTCTGGCTGGCTGACAGTCTTTCTGGCTTACATTCTGGCAGCTGTCTGTCTGGCTGTCTGACTGTCTTACTGGCTGTCTGAGACATTGACTTTCTGGCTGGTTGACTGATAAGCTGGCTTACTGGCTGTCTTGCTGTCCTTCTGACTGTCTGGCTGTCTTTCTGGCTTACACACTGGCTGGCTGGGACATTGACTTTCTGGCTGGTTAGAGGGCAAGATGGCTTACTGGCTGTTTGTCTGACTTACATGCTGGCTGTCTGGCACATTGCTTACTGACTGTTTGGCTGACTAGCTGGCTTACTGACTGTTTGGCTGAGTAGCTGGCTTACTGACTGTTTGGCTGACTAGCTGACTTACAGACTGTTTGGCAGACTTCCTTGCCACAATTGCATACTTACTGGATTGCTTGCTGGCTGTCTCATTGGCTGGCTGGCGGGCTGGCTGGCGAGCTGACTGGCTGGCTGGTTGGCGAATGCGGCATCCAGTGACATAAAAAGACATTTGGCCCGTTGTCTCTCTCTCTGTGTTTTGCTGTTACCACCCCCCTTTTTCTATTTCTCTTTATTCTTCATCAGATCATACCCTCAATAGCTTTACAGATCACTATTCCCTCTCTTCCTCCTCCTCCTCCTCCTCCTCCTCTTTAGCAGTATGCTTTATAACTGTAGTCATTTTTTATTCTGTTAAAGATGAAACACTACTTAATAACTTATCAGGACATTTTTTGCCGTTGATGAAAAGCAGCGTGAGTACAACAAGAATAATCTAAAGCAGCAGAGTATACGCCAGTACAGTATGGCTTGTGTGATGTAACGTTTAACTATTAATGTTACAGCTGCCATTTAAGACCCGACTACATGTCAAATCATCGGTGGGATCATATAAAGGGTGGCTAATCAAACACAGAGATGATGAAGCAAATAAACACAGAGCAAACGTGCATTCAAACTACAAACAAACAAGGTCTCTCTGGAGCCAACCCCCTTTTTTTGAACAATGCAGTTCCACCGCCTCCGCAAGAGATAGAACCAAACACAAACAATCCTCAATGGAACTGATATGAGAGGCTTTTTAATTATCTAACTCAATCAGCAATAGAGTGGTGGATCAATGAATCCCCATTACACTCCCCCTTCGGCCAGCACCAGCGGCCAAGACAGCAGCACGCACGCAGGCAGGCAGGCAGGCAGGCAGGCAGGCAGGCAGGCAGGCAGGCAGGCAGGCAGGCAGGCAGGCAGGCAGGCAGGCAGGCAGGCAGGCAGACAGGCAGGCAGTTTACATCAGGCCTAAGCAGCACCAGCCATGCTGCAGCTAAGTGACGGATTAGGGGTTGTGGCAAATCTAATGCAGCCACTGCACTTGTACGGAGCCCATCTTTAATTCAGACTGCGAGCTTCTCTTCTCCTTGTGGCCATGTCACTTAGCTGATGCTAGACCTCCCCCCCCACCCCACCCCCCCCCCCCCCCCCCCACCCCCCACCCCACCCCACCCCCAAAAAATTTTTATTGGTAAACTCTTGTAGTGGACTTTAAATTTGGAGAGCATTGGGAGAAAAGGAAACTCTCCGATATATCTTAAAGTACTGAAGCATATAAGAAGTTCAATGCTAGAATAGTGCTGATCATAATGTCGCGACCTTCTGGCTAAAAAGTACAAAAGTTGGAAGTCTACATTCACAGTCTATGTAAAAAAAAAGAGAGGCCAAATTCATATAACACCACCAAGATGATCCTATTGAGATCAGACCAAACTTTTTCAAACAGGGCATCAGCATAGTAAGACCAATTTCACATTTTGTGGCATGTTAAATGCAGCATCCTTTAGAGGTTTGAAGCAGACCTAAACTACTATTTGATACTGGAATATGGCGGAAAGAAAGCTATATTTCAAGTTGGGGGGAATTTGAACTCGAAAAGGGAGATTACGATCTATGATTAAGTTGACTGACTCAACCATAACTCCCTTTCAGTCCAGAGAGACGCAACAGTACATTCAGAGAATTTAATATAATGGCCTGTTACGCTCCCTCTATCCATTCTCTAGTGTTTCCACTGGGGACGTTTTATTGTGGCGCACTGCCACAGCCTTTGAGCAAGGCCTGAATTTGTTCAGAGTTTTCGGACTTTTTTTTATTTGATATTATTTATTTCTGCATAACTGCGCTGTGCTGTTTCTCATGGCTTACCGTAAGCATGAGTTAACAACATTTTGGCTTTATCATTTTATCATGGTAACAAGTACCGGAGAACACTATCATATAGGCGCTTAATTATATTTAGAAGGATATCGTCACACTCCTGAAATATTGCCTCCACTAAGCCACACCCCCAGATCTACACCTGCCACACTAAGCCACACCCCCAGATCTACACCTGCCACACCAACAGTTTACTTCCACACGAATCACTGCATTAGCACACACTGCATAGCCATAGGGATGTCTGCTCTCTAAAATAGCTCGTAGAAATGAAAGAGGTGATATTTGGACTGAGTTCATGAATATAGCTCCTTAATAAGATGCATTTGGGCCAACCCAAATCCAGCCAACGTGAATGAGCAATGCGTTTGCCCCCTAACTCTGTCCTTAGTGGATTGTTGTTTAATTGTTGGCAATCTACCAAGGGGATTACATTCAGTGTTGTGGAGACTTGCTTTTCTCCAACGTCGATCATGCACGGAGGATATTTTCAACTGAGTGGGAGCTTAGTCATAACATGTCGATCATGCTTAGACTGGACAGAATTCAATATTTGTTTTTGCCAGGAATCCACATTCATTCAGTACAAAATAACGCAGCAGCTTTTAAGAAAAAAAAAAAAAGAACTGTCTTTTTTTTGACAGTTAAACTATGCTGCACTTAGTAAGAGGCAAGACGTAAGACTGTTCAGTATGTAAGACATATTTCATGTCTCATTTCCTATTAGAACTGGGAAAGAAAGAGAGATAGCAACGTGAAAATCCAATCGAAATGTTAGATTAAATCAGGGCTTTCTGATGTTTCCCACTTTGCAGTGTATCATAAAGATGACGAAGCCTGCCAGTGTCGATCCTGAGAAAGGCCGTCTCGGTGCACGTGTCCTTCCCTAGCTTTAGAACAGTTCTCATTTGTAAAACGTCGCCATAATTATTTCGGGTAGCATTCAATTGAATATCTGATTTACCTAATGAATTTGGCGGATTAATTTCAGAGCAACAATGCATCAATTGTTTCCAGTAAGAGATGTTGAAGCGGGAGGACCTTGTTGTTGTTGTTGTTCGGTAAACTGATCGTACGGCAGACAGGATACTAATGCGTCTATGTGTAGAGGACTCCATTGATCTGCTGTCCCCTTGCGTACTAGTTTCCTAATGACATCTGAGACGCCATTGAGTTATAGAAATGGAGGGCAACGTATCCCCCCTCCTCCCCTCGGTCTCTGGAGCAATTTATTGTGCGGAAGGTAATAATAAGTCTATATTTGAAAAAGTACACGCTTCGAGGGTCTGTCTGGCTTGTGTGGCTTGGAGCCTGAAACCGCAATAGTTGATGGTAAACGGAGGAGTTGTCCTCAATTTATCTGCTCCATCCATCTTTGCAAAGGAAGGCATCAGTGGTTGTGACAAAGCAGGTTAAGAAGTAGCTCTGCTCAGGACCTGTTCGTTACCAGATAAATCCCCGGGCGCTTTGTAGCGAACTCGATGATTAGCATGTTTTTCTCAATTCTCTTTATTCAAAGCTAAAATTACTAATTCTAAAAGACACTCTCCTTTTTCATAGTTACAAGAGTATTCGGCCAACCCAAACTTTTTACATTAGCCTAATACAGCTTTTCAAATGCCTGTCTGTTCAAAAACATTCACAAATCCAAGCATGTCAGGCAACTTTTAGGCTCTCATAGCGTCAGCAAGCGTGCCAAAAAAGTGTTGACCTTTGCAACCATTTCAATGCTCCTTTAATAAACACATCGCCTATTAAAGTCAAAAAGTACATTTTTCGTCAAGTTGTACATTTAATAAACTTGATAATATGGTGGCCTTGTGCTTAGCAATATGATTTAATATTTGTTAAAATTCTGAAGGAAATCATTACAAACACATTGACACAGTGCACATGATAATAAACAACTGTGCTTTCCAGAGTAATCAACCACCATCCACGGGCACAGTCTTGTTAACCAATCACAAATGTGAACATTCATACCTTCTTAACATCTCCCACATAAAGAAGGGAGAAAAAGAAAATTACATTACACCCCCTCATTACAGTACAATTTGACATTATTTCAACATGGCCGTTTTATCAAAGACCCCAAACTGCCACGGAGCACAGTTTGCCCGCGGGGTCTAATCAGCGGCCTTTTTATCTCCAGTATAAAGAGTGTCCTAGACTAGAGGATCAGCTGTCGGGATGCTGGAGGCTAGGGGCTGAATCAAGGCAGGAGGGAGAACTCTGGCCATTGTCTCTCCACAGAGAACACCAATGGGTTTCTGTGTCACACGTTTTTCACTCAACCCTTGGACACGTTTCACCTCATTCTATAACCCTCTTTATTTCATCTCAATGCAGAATACTGTGGGGAGAGTCCAGGTTAAAAAATAAAATCTAAAAAAATCTACGGTCACAGAGATTGTCTTTGTCTCTTTGAAGAAGATGTTGAGTGAGGTTATTTTCAAATAGACTGTTTTTCAAGAATTCCTGCGTTTAAGGCGTATTATTTTTTGTGTACAGTTCAGAATACACAAGGTTTGCGCAATAATGTGCACTACTCAATTGGCTGCTAAACTGATGTGAAGGAACCCTTGTTTCCCGTTTTAAAATGCCCAGAAAGCAGAAATGGTCTTTTTCAGATACAGTTTAGTGGACACTGTGTCTCTCCTTTCTTATGT
Source organism: Galaxias olidus (assembly GCA_026901105.3). NCBI lineage: Eukaryota > Metazoa > Chordata > Actinopteri > Galaxiiformes > Galaxiidae > Galaxias > Galaxias olidus. Next base: position 223,035 of record JAPMUY010004113.1, on the reverse strand, counting down.
CTGTCTAAACTAGTCTCAGTCTCACTCACTCACTCACTCTCTGTCTCTCTCTCCCTCTTTCCATTTCTCTCTCAGTGTATGGTAGTCTATTTGTAGACTGTCTGTACATCTATCTGTGCCTCTATCCCAGAGAACTGTGTGCGTATTCCTCTCCCAGGCCCTGCACACTGTTCCTCTGCCTAATGAACTCCTGAATGACAACGAGAGCAGACGGGGCTGGTGGGGGAGAGGACTGTATTTGGGGCAATAAAGAGACATATCTAATGAAAACACATTGTCTGTGAAATACTGTCCTCACCTGGCCTAATTTAATCCACCAGGACTTTCTCTGTGTGTAGACCATGTCTCTTTTTCTCATGCATTAGACACTTCATTTGTGAACTTCCAACATGGCGGCAGATGTTCTGCAGGGAGGTCACAGAAGTTCTATTTGACACACACACACACACACACACACACACACACACACACACACGCACACATACACACGCACACACACGCGTTTAAAGCACTCGGGGGCAGTCCCGGACAAACCGGAGGACTGATGATTAGGTACATTTCTGCTCCTGAGTGCGGACGAGACGAGCGTTAGATACCGGTGCCTGAGTCAGAGGAAAGAGCACAGTTGTATAACCAGGAAGTGGTGAAGGTACATTGAGATAATGATGTACCTGTCCTCAACAATAACTCTAATCAGGTATCACCTCCGGGGGGCTGGGAGGCTTCAGAAGGTCAAAACACATCGCCTGCCATACATTTAGATCCTCGATATTGTTTTAATGAAGGTGTGTATCCCCCCCCCACACAAAATAATTATCATCCTGAAAGGGTATGATTGCCATGATTCTGCCACATCTAACTCATACACTCTCAAACAAAGCCCTGAGTGCCATCCTAGCGTTAAATCTTCCTGTTACATTCCTCAGTGAACATAGAAAAACATTGCAACACCATATCAGAAGGGAGGAGACTGTCACATGTAGGAAGGGAGGCCTCGTTAAAAGAAATAAACACCGTAATTCAGACCAGAGTTTCAGACTGAGCTCAATGTGGTCCAGGGGCCTGTGCTTATATCACAGCCATGCTGCACCTTTCCTCCCTGCAAACTAATGAAGGCGACAAACGCTGGTCTAAATGTATGGGGAGGGGCACTTCAGTGAACATCTGCGTACATTGCGTAGACCTGATGGAAATTTCTCACAAAGGCGGCCATAGAGCTCTATTTATATTACCCCTTCCACATTACCAGAGCTTTAAATAATAAAGTAAAATAAATAGCATCCATTAAACTGATCACATTGTGCTAACTCAAATTGTGTTTATTATGCTAATGGTACATGAAATTAAGAAAAAGACCTTGATGCCAGCCGATTTAATTAATGGGGCTTTAGGAAAGGCACCGAGACATCATTCATTTCTGAGTAAGTAACTCTCATTTGCAGTTCCATGGGTCCTCACACCACTGATTGCCTGAGTTATTCCTGCAGATGTGCTACTCACAGCATGTCTCTCCATTAGAAATGAACACCTCATTATATAAACTACCTAATTAAACATAATACAGCTCTCTGCATTGACTCATTAATGCACAGGCTCCTTTTCTCTCAAGGGGAAAAAGGGGGAGAGAAAGGGGCAAGGGGAGAAAGGATAAATGGAGAGAAGAGAGAAAAAGAAAGAGAGAGAAGTAGAGGCAAAATGAATGAACACAGGGTCATTAACCTTAGCTGCTCCCAGGAAACACTGGAGCCAAATAATGTCCTTCGCCTTACGTAATTACACAACCCTAAATGACGGTAATAAAAAAGTTTTCATTCAGACATAATTATTAATGTTAGTGACTCCTCATGTGTATAACAAATAATGTGACGGACGGACGGACGGACGGACGGACGGACGGACGGACGGACGGACGGACAGACAGATGTATTGGTTGATGGACGGACGGATGGACGGACAGACAAACAGACGGATAGATGGATAGATAGATGAATAGATAGACAGATAGATAGATAGATAGATAGATAGATAGATAGATAGATATAGTGTATTGGTGCAGAGGAAAGTGTTGTAAACCTTGCTGGCCAGGTTTAGAAGGGAGGGCTTGTTTTCACACATAGCTTCACATTGGGCCTCAAAGCCCCAGAGGAACGAGAGATCAAATTTCAATAAATTAACACTAGCTGGAGACCTGTAGGAAAAAAAAGGGACAAAAGGGAACGAAATTGAGGGGGAAAAAAGAGGGAGGGATGAGTAAAAAATTGAGGCCACCCCTTTGAGCCTTAATCACTCCCCCACCCCACCCCCCAAACCCCTAAAACCAAACAAACACTGTGTGTGTGTGTGTGTGTGTGTGTGTGTAAGCCTCAATAATTCAACACTAATTAAAAAGACACCAGATCCCACAACCGCTTTGAGCGAGGCCGGGTGATCAATCCAGGAAGAACACGCAGGGTCCTCTCCACCTCCTACTATAGTAACGAGGTACCAAGAAGAAAAAACTTGAATAACATAAATAAATCTGCAAAGAGAAAGTACAACAAAATTAATCTGTTTTATATCAATACATGCACAATCCTCGAATAGTCGCTGGTATGTTTTCTATTCATATGACGCTGTATTCTCTTGTTGGTTTAACCTTTGCAGGCCTGTAACTGGTAGCCTCGCCTGTGATAATACCACCTCATTCTCTCTGTTTACATAGTGTTGGTGTATGTATGTTTAACTTATGATGCATGATCTTTGCGATTCTAAATCACCAATAATATAGTAATACTGCCACCACCAACTCCAGGTTCAATTGGCGTCACCTAATTACTGGCCAATTACAGGGCATGTTAGAATAAATAATCTCTTTTCCGGCAACCATGACATAGGAAAAATATGGCTACTTGGACTGGTCTGTCTAGACATCCGGGGAACCATTGACATGAAGGACTTTTGAGAGAGAGGGGGGGGGGGGGGGGGGGGGGGAAGAAATTAGAGTGTAGAATAGATAGAGAGAAAGTGATAGAAAGTGAGAGAGAGAGAGAGAGAGAGAGAGAGAGAGAGAGAGAGAGAGAGAGAGAGAGAGAGAGAGAGAGAGAGAGAGCGAGCGAGCGAGCACCGAAAGATAAACAGAGACCAACAGACATGGGGGATAAAAATGGTGTGATGGGAAAGAATGAGTAGAGTGAGAAAGAGAGGAAAAGTGAGATAAGTAAAGCGAAATCAAGTAAAAAAGAGAGAACATGAGCAAGCCTCTGGTCTCAGCAGCGTAGTGGCCTCTAACCGTGTAATACAAGCCCCGCTAAATCCGCAAAGGGCTGACAGAGCTTGACGTGAGCCGTGTTAATTACTGTAATGGCACGGCATTCTCATTAAGTCATTGTTTACGTGTCCTCGGGCCTCGTGTAGTCCGAGTGGCGCTTGCTTGCTAGTTTGCCGCTTGAGCTAGAACGCAGAACACTACCGCCACAGTCCCATAGCGACTTGCAGCGATGGCCTCAGCGCTGCCTCTCTGTGCGGCGATGCCCTCGTTAGCACAGACAGCTGTTCCTCGCAGCCACAGCGCTGTCGCCACGGAACACGGTGACGAGGAGCGAAAGCAGCAAGAAGGCGGGTTTGGGGGTGGTTAGAAGCAGGACCGAACATGCCGGTAAACGCACTCCCCTACCCTTCACTGCGGGAACAACTGTCAGAAAATAGAAGCGTGCCACAAGTCGAGAAAATGTCAATGACTAATCGGGGATAAAATCATCCTCCGGACATATTGCTTTCCTGGCAGCTCACGTTTCTAAACCCAGGCCTTGTGATCAAACCAGCTGAGATCATTTGGGCTCAGTTAGGCTTTGAAATATTACATGCAACAGAAAACTAAACTTCTTGTCAGGTCGCTAGGTCGCCCTTTGCAAAGGAAATGGCTGCAGGTTAGGCGTGAGTACAAAAATATCTGTTAGCCTCTTGTAGTATATGTAGATTTAACATGTGTTCATCTTCCACTACCTTTGAATGGGACTGTAGATTTTAATGGTATGACTGGCACACCACACACTGAATGGGAATGGGTGAATAATCGCAGCCTACTAGAACATGCACACACACACACACACACACACACACACACACACACACACACACACACACACACACACACACACACACACACACAAACAAATTGGTAATTTATCTGGAGAGTATAGGCTGCTCTTTATAATGTGTATGTGTCACTTGAGCCTTGACCAGGGAGATCAAAGGAGGTGGTGCCACCGAACCAGAGCCTGTCCCCCCGCAGTGCTCCGAAAGGCCAAGGGGGAGCGGGGATGCAACCACGTGCACAAAGGAACTATTGTGTCCACAGGTTCCCCTAAATGTCACTGATTGTACCATGTGCTTCTATGACCTTCCTTATCACCCCATTGTTGTATTGTCCCAAATACCTTCATAGGTGCCCAAGGAATCTGAATTCTGAAAAACACATGAAACACTCGTGAAATGAGTGTGTGGGGTGCTTTCTATGGCTAACGTCACAAAAAGAGGGGGGTTAGGGAGGTGTGGGTATACTCGTCCCACGTCTCCACTAGGTCTCACACAGATGTTTTTTTTTTTTACCTTGTGCTACAAAGTAAGAAGTTGTTCAAATGGGCTAAACACTATCTACAAAAAAATATCCGAACTGCCAATGTAGTTATGTCTGTGGTGGACATGAGGCTGGGAACGTCAGATTATTATTATTTTTTAATTGACACGTCTCACTAAGTAATAGAATCTGCCTTTTTTTCCTGTGGATGTGTTAACTATGAAAGCATAAGTTTCTCCTATCGTCCTGGGAATCTCACACCAATCATTGAGCTTTATATTGGGTCTCTCGGTTGCTGCCTGGGAAAGCCTTTGAAAAACAAATTCCTGGGAATTAAAGAAAAGAGATTAAAATATCATTAGCCTGCTTCCCTAATTGAAGTCAATTCTGAACAAACTCGAATTCAATTTATGTTCATTAGATAGAATGTGCCATTCCTTTTCTTTTCTTTTTTACCCCTTCCAGACCAGCACGGCCCCCAACCACCACATAGCTTTGAACTTACAGATGAGAACAAGTAGGGACTAAACATCAAAATTATTAAATTGAGGGGAGTGTTATGTGGCCTCGCAGGCGCGCCAGACGGCTTTTGATTCTGGCTCTGAGCAGAGAGATGAGCAGCTGGAAGGGAGATCAAATTGAAACGCTACCTACGAAAATTGAAGGAAACGTGAGCATAATAATATTTAATAATTAAATTCTCACCAACAATGAAAACCGAATGAAGTAATCTGCAGAAGTGTGCAACATCATTTGCATAATTGACACAGCCCCCACCCTCCCCATCCCTTCTCCCTGCTGTAAATGAGTGATGACGACAATAAAAGATGTTGCTAAAATTGGGAACAATAACAGCAAAATTTCATCAAGGCCTCCGCACACTGATTAATCTCCTCTTGCAAATCAGTGCAGATGGGGGTGGGGGGGGGGGGGGGGGGAGGGAGAGAGGGAGAAAGAGAAAGGAATAGAGACAGAGAGAGAAAGAGAAAGGAAGAGAGAGAGAGAGAGAGAAAGGGAAGCCTGGAAGGAGGAAGGGAGGGAAAGAAAGCAAAAGGGAAATGGAGGGAAAGAAAAAAAAGACAAAGAGGGTGAGGGAAAAGAGAGGGATGATAGGAAGAAAGCAGGTGATTAACAGCAGCAGGGACTACTGTGGCGGACAACCTGCCCTGTTTTGCTCTGCTCGGGGGGGCACCACACACACACACACACACACACACACACACACACACACGCACTAACACACAGCACCCCTTTGGTGCAGCTGCTGCAGGCGCTGTCTAGCAGAATCATTCTGTGAATGGCTGAATGAGTGCAACCAAGTCCCGGCTATAATTGGTATTGTCATTAACCCCTTGTGCACTGGGCTCTCATTAGGCCTGTGGCATTATCCGGCAGCACACAAAAAATAAAAAGATCTTGAGAAAAGCCGTTGGATGGAGTTTTAGTCACATCCAAACTCTTCACAGTGAACGTGGAAGGAAATGACTATAGGAGAGAAGTACAACATTGAACACTAATCAATAATATCATCTGTCTAATTCCTGATCTATGTTTTATAACACGTTTCGTGGTTGTTTGGTAACTAAAGATTTGTTGCTCCAGCTTCGTTATTATGTGAATTTGGTAAGCAACAACCCATGTCTACGATATCAGCAGAAACATGGCTGTTAGTTTGCAGGGCTGCGCCTTGGATACTTACGGCACACTCGTTTTCTAAGAGGAGGCTTTCTTCTTAATGACCATTCTCTCAATCAACACATCTCCCATCTCTGTGATCATTAAGATAATAACGACCTTCATCTTTTAATGTTTACCCAGTGTGAAAAGACGGGCAGACATTTACATTCACACTCTGGTTATTATGCACCTAATTACATTTGTATTTAATAGTCAATTAACTTGATTAAATTCATATTGTAAATTTAAAGCAACTTTGGATGGCGAGGGAGGAACTGATTGCTCACTGGCATTTTCAGCCAATCAAATGACATTGCTGGCAAAATGAAGCACAACTCCACCACATGTGGGAGAGAGAGAGAGAGAGAGAGAGAGAGAGAGAGAGAGAGAGAGAGAGAGAGAGAGAGAGAGAGAGAGAGAATGAGAGTGTAGACATATGTGGGAGGGGGGCAGAGAGCACTCAAATATGCCTGAAGGCTGTCCATCCATGTATTCTGTGAAAAGTACAACCAACAATGCAACTGGCTGAAGGCTGACCATTTGTACTGCATAATAGAATGCATTGTTGTTCTTCATAACAAATGTAGATACTTGATGAAATTTAATCAAGTGACTTTGATAGTGACTTTCAGAAACAAACTCTGCACTGAACCAAGACATATGTTTTTGTTCTTTTTACAATGCTGACAGTCACAAACACTGATGACACATTTAGTCAAGAAAGAAGTCAGCGATGGTAATCAGTCAAGGTGGTAGTTCCTGTGAAGATCATTTTGTTGTCCTCAGGCCACCACAGAGCCACGACCACAGCCAAACAATGCATCCCCTGCTCCTCTCTGATATTCCCCTTATTCAACAACCTCAAACAATGCATCCCCTGCTCCTCTCTGATATTCCCCTTATTCAACAACCTCAAACATCACCCCTGACTCCATCGCTCCCACTAGCAACCACACTTGACGGCTCGCTCGCAGATTTCATGCAATTAGTGGCCTTAACATACCCGGGGACATTAATTTGATTTTAACCTCCTCTGTCCAATTAACAAAATGTAGGTTGGAAAATAAATGGCAGACGCCTGGGCAAATTAATTATGTGTCCACCAAGCTGTTAGGCCTTGTGCACACGGCAGGGCTGGCACCAAGGCCTGGGCACACACTGCCATATGGCTGGTGTGAGAGCGGACATCATTTGGGGGGGTGGTTTGGGACTGCCCCCCCCCCCCCCCCCACCCTATGATTCTCACGGATATTTAACCCCTCGTTCCTTTTATGATGTGTTGTGTTACAGTACGACTGGGTGATCCTATAAGTACATTTGATGAAATGCTGTGCGGTAGGATTAGGGTGTGAGTGCACAGTATATCATTGTTGTTAATTGGACAACACAATCTGAAACTAAATCCTTCTGTAAATATGGCAAATCAAGAGATTTCATTCAGTGAGGGCCTAGCAGTCGACCCAGATTTTTAAATCCCACAATCTGTGTTTTTTTTTTAAATATGGTTATTGAATTCTGAAATGTATTCTGTGAGAATAAGCATTTTGCAATTTGTTTAACTATGATAGAATCTTTTTGCGAGAAAGACCTTGATAATGCAGCGCATTTAGCTGTTGTTGAACCATCTAAACCTTTCATGAGGTTTCCTGCATTGAATATACAGTAGAATAGATGTACACACACACACACACACACACACACACACACATACACACACACACACACGCATGCATACAAACAAGGTGGGGAGGAAGGACAGCAAGGGCGATTGCTCGGCTCAGGTGGCGTCGCTGTCACTATAGAAGCTATGTGTGTCACATTGTCCTAATACACCCATATATACAACACAACATGTTTGATAAACATGACTCTGACCATCTGCTGCAGGGATGAAGACTGCTGCAGACAGAAACCCACTGGATGGAAGCAGTGTAATCTGGTGTTTCACAACAAAACCAAGCACAGGCCTACACATTATTGATGGCGTTATATAATTCTAAAAAATATTTTTAAAACTGAATGGGATAATGATTTTGTTGGAAAGAACTTCGCATTGTACTAGCTGGTTGGAGTGGTTTTAATATCATGCCAGTAATCATTACTTAGGGGGAAGTGCCACTTTCTTTGAATAGCTTATTAGATCTTATGTTGGAATGAAAATCTAATTTGCAAGGCTGTCATCTGTCATATCTAGGGAAAATCTTATCAGTCCAGGCCAAAACATGCAATTCATCATTCAAAGTCAGGTGCTGAGTTTCCCCACTGAACATGTGACTCTGCTGAAACAAAATGCATAATGTATAATTGCAGCCAAGTTCGCAGGTAAAGTGAGGTTTTGGTTACAGAGGAAATGCATATTTTAACAAAATGAAAAACAAGAACGCAGACTTAACGGTTTAATTGCACACATTTACAGTTTTGCATAGTGTTGTCTTAAGGGTTTCTGGGACTGTTTCCCACTGTCGAGACCTATTCCCTACTACTGTACATATCAAATCAAATGAAATGTATTTGTATAGCACATCATTACACAAAGGCAATTCGATGTGCTTTACACAAGGCAAGCAGAAACATAAAAGAAACAAGGACCAATAAATAAATAAAAACAATTGCAATAAGAGAAAATTGAATTGCTTGGAGGGAACAATTCAGCCAAACACACACGCATGCACGCACACACACACACACACACACACACACACACACACACACACACACACACACACACACACACACAAAGAGAGTCCAACATGGTCACACTGGTACTTGTTGCTAATTTCAAAAGAATATAAATAACTGAAATTATTGAACCTTTCCTCAAATTAGCTTACATCTGTTAGATCCTACTGTTTCATAAAAAAGTGATGGCACCCGTTCCAACATCTTGTTAGCATAATTTATGCAATGATACTAATTTAATAATATATTTGAATAGGTCATAAAACCTAGTATTCTGACGTAGTTCCCAAGAAAAAAAATCCTATTTGATAAAAACCCTTTCAAATTTACAATAAAATAAATGTAGAAAATTAACTAGGATTTCAAGTGTTTCTATGTACTCTGTCTCCCTCAAGTGGGCAGAAAGAGCCAAAACAGGGATATAAAATATGTGACCCAAAACAGGAGAACGGTTCTATTTACGAAGTCAGTTTTAATCTCACTATTTAAACTTAATTAGTAAATAGAACCGTTCTCTCTATATACACATGATTGTCGGTCTGTAGACCGACGATCATGTGTATTTAGAGAGAACGGTCCTATTTACTAATTTAGGTTGAAGTGTGTAGTATTATGAAGAAAGATATACTTTTAGATTTACAAGTAAATCTTTCTTTAAAATACTACACACTTCAACCTAAATTAAAAAAAAATTTGGCAGACAGAAACCTTGTGAATGTTCTACCTTTAAATATACTTTAGCAAAGATAGTAAGTAGCCTTCACAGCCTTCCATAGTGGTATCCTATTCACCAACTAGTATGACTCAGTCATGACTCAATTCATGAATACCACAACATTTGATGATAACAGCATTCTTATTTTGAAATGGAAGGACATAGTAGGGGTAGCAATACAAAAATATTGAAACCGGTCATAAATGTATTGTTTATGAATTACGTGGCATTCTATCCTTCTGTAAAAACAAACCACTCTGTTGTTCAGAACCATATGAAGTGTGAAGTATTTCTGTTTCACCACTAGATGACGCTAAAATTCAATTTAGCTATAAGTGGAACACTTCAGCAACAAAGATGTCCTTTGCCGTTGACACATCTGTGCTGACTGAAGTAGTGCAGTGGTAGACCAGCTCAGGGCTATGTTCGGAACAGCGTGCTTAAATACTTTTTATTACTCAACTGGAACATGTGACCACAACCCAAATTCAACCGACTACATGGCGAGGGACACATATTTATGTATATATTATTTAAGTATGGTGTTCATAACATAGCCCCATATCCTTCAGGTCAACCGGAACTATTACGTTACTCAAGATGAAAGATGCGAGAGCTTCAAAAAGTTTATTTTGGTCCTGCGACCTAAACAGCTCATGTAACTCTTAGCACAACTGAATTTACTACATAAAGAGCTGAGATAGTCAATAGACAATAGAGCTAGTCAGTGCATGATTGCTGGCCATATTCTTTTAAAGCAGATAAATGAATAAAATAATCCCTCTGGTCAAATTACTTTTGAAAATGATTGGTCAACATAGGCTACTATTGTTCAAAAGGGGGATGCATTATATAGGCCTATGTAACTAAGTAAATAAATCAATATTGACAAGGACATTGTGATTTTATTGTCCTCTGTCCAGACCCTGTTTTAATAACTCTAATAACTAAGTTCAACCAATTTTGCCTATAACCAGGCCCACATTTTAAAATTACAATACACATTTTTTCTTATAAATTTCTACAAAGAGCCAAAACACGCGCACGCACACCACGTATACACACACACACACACACACACACACACACACACACACACACACGCACACACACACACACACACACACACACCCACACAAACGCACGCACGCACGCACGAACACGCTAAGCAGCTTCGCGGGACTGCTGTCCGCGCGCGCTCTTACTGACCGGACTGGTTGTTTATTCACATGACTGAGAAACTCGGAAGTGAGCAGAAACGAGCTAGCAAGTCAAGGTAACGTGAAAGTTTGTTACTCGGATTCTTGGAAATGAGTATCTCAAAGCGCACGCATTCAGGCTAAAGTTGTCGATCCCGTTATAATTAATGGGTACATACGTTTAATGTGCTGTGTTGTAACCTACGGTACATTGCACAGACTGTAGTCAGTAGCCCGAAACCTCGATTCATCATTATGGAGAGGACGCACTGAATACACCGGCTGTACAGGACCGACTTCAGCAAGATTTTTTCCTGTCTCACTCCTTCCCCAAGACGTTATTGAAAGTTAGGAAGCAAGATGGCTTCTGACTCCCAACAGGTAGGAAAAATATAGTAGTTCAATTTGAAAATACAATGTTTTGTCTCTAGTAGATCTAGATAGCAACAGATTGTGCGCACATTGCGGCGATTTGTAATGCATGCTGTTTTCGACTTGTAAGAAGTACTATAAGAGAGATTATTGTAATTTGCTTTGGCAAATTAATAACTTTATCCCCAAACTTTTACACCGTGGTGATTCTTAAATTCATCTTTAACCCAGTCATCACAAGCAGATCATGTTTTCAGAATATGGTTAGTTGAAACAGTTTATCACATAGGCTAAATGCACCGTGATCAAGGCAGGCAAGCCACTGCTGTTACATTGTTCCGTTTAAGCAAAGCGTAATATTCTCTTGTTGGAGACCCAAGTGCAAATAAGTCTTGTTTAAATGTCAAGACAGTAATAAAGTACATTATAAAGATTAATCCGTAACTATTATTCCATGTGATGTCACATGACTAAATTTAAAGAGTTGATTGATGCTTAAGAACTTAAGGCTGCTGAAAACGTCATTAATTTACATCACCAACGTCAATCGGCCTAATGTTCTGGCACGTTCAAGTCTCCTAACAGTTCATTGAAACAAAATTACATGAACAATTCAGGAAACTTGACAACCTGATCAAATCTGTTAAGGACTACATTTGTCCGGCATTTGACCACCTTAGCCTACTTTATTCTAGCTTCTGATTCAGTGAGTTATGCAACCGAGGCAGTGATTTGCCTCCCTGTTCTAAATCCCCCCCAAGTGAATTTACATGACACACACAACTGTAGACTAGCAGCACAGAGGTTAGGGGAGAGCCTTGTCAACGTTGGCTGTGACTGCAGTGTGACAGACTGACCGACAGACTGATTTGATTAGATTACTTTAGGTGACGTGACGATGGAACCAGAGTGTGACTGGTCAACGAAATAAGGCCTGGCCAGGATGAAGTGTAAAAAAAGTCTGAGCCTTTATTTTAAGACTCTGCTTGTCTGTGTACCTGCAGCTCAAACCTGTCTCTTTGCATCAGTAAGATCTCTCCAAAGGGTTTAGCGGCACTTGTGTTTTCACCAAACTGCTAATCGTCCACTATCCTGATAATCAGAGTGTAAAAGAAAGAAAAATGTGATTTGTAAAGAGAAGGAAGTGTTTTTTTATTTAGTTTTTATTTTGCTTTAAAGTATGCTTGAACCTTGTCACAGCTGACCAACCTTTTGCGTTGTTTTAATAGCAAACGTTTACAAGGCCTACAGCAACGGTCCAAAATCTGATGTGCTGCTCGACTTTATGGGTCGGGAAATACTTTGCATTCGTCCTTGGCATTGTGTGTCTTAGCACTATGGGCTGCTTATGCACTGTGTGTGTACAGGGCCTTGCTCTGTGAGTCCAGACTCCTGTAGCCGTGATGACAGGTTCCCTGCCAGCATTCCTTGGCAGCGTAGTGTGTCTCTGGCCGTTGGTCTTTTTGTTTTGAGGTCAGTTACTGTGCTTGTGTTAAGGTTGTGCAAGGAAGAACAAGCCGGCCACTGAAAGATGGCATGCCACCCACAGCTACCCCACAGAGTACCATGTCACTGTACGCCATTGCATAAGAGCTGAGTTGCAATGACTTGCAATCCTGAGAAGGCTGACAGATGTGAAATGTGTTATTGTATCATAAAGTGTTTTATTATGTTATCATAATATTGAGCATGTCTCATGTTGCCACCATTGGAAGCACAGTGTTAGATTAGAGGCTAAACATTTCAGTTGTGGAGTTTTCCAATTATTATTATTATTTCATTATAGCTATCTATCTATCTATCTATCTATCTATCTATCTATCTATCTATCTATCTATCTATCTATCTATCTATCTATCTATCTATCTATCTATCTATCAGTGCGTTATTCAGTTAGTGTAGTGCAGAATGAGACAGGTATGAGGTCAGAGAAAATATGCTGGTACTGTAGCAGAGACAAAACCCCAAGCGGCTGTGTCATACTTCTATTAGCCTACTCCTCATCACCACCCTGTAAAATGATGACATTGCTCTTTTTGTAGGAAACTCTTGTTGATGAAAATGATTGGTTGATATTGATGATGATGATGATGATAATGATGATGATGTTGTTGATTGTTTTTGTTGACATTACTGTTATTGTTGTTGTAAACATGGCTGCTGTTATTGTGGTTGTCCAGCAGGGAGACAACAGAGGCAGGCTAGTGGGCCTGGGCCAGAGTCTGGACCTGACCGACACCATGGTCCAGCAGAGGCTGGACGAGGTCAAGGACCAGATCAAGAAGGAGATCCGCAAGGAGCTGAAGATCAAAGAAGGAGCGGAGAACCTCCGCAAAGCCACCACAGACAAGAAGAGCTTGTCCTACGTGGAAAACCTGCTGAAGAAGTCCACGAAGAAGGTGGAGGAGCTGCATCACGAGCTACAGGAACTCAACGCACACATTGTAGTGAAGGACCCTGAGGATGTTTTAGGTATGGAGGATTAGAGATACCTGCTCTATTATAACTATGACGCTCTTCAAATCATGTAAATCCTGCTTTCAAACTGTCTGTCAGAGCTGGTTGGGCTTGGTTTGGAACCTGGCAGTCAAGACTTCGTAGTAGAGTAGTTACCTGCCAAAAGTGAAAAGGTGACTAAAATTAAAAAAAAGAATTACAGTCAATTACAGGTGACTGTAATTATTGCACTTATAAACTAAGTGACATGTCATGCTTTCTCATGCCTTTGCAGATTTACAGCCTGATATGTCCTAAGTCCCTATCTGCGTTTTCCCAACCAATAGAAATGTAATTTAGGCCTGAGCCTCCTGTCAACCAAACAACTAACAAATCAACCAAAGGGAGCAGGTGTTTCACCAACAGGGCAGACCTGCTTTCTATTCAGAAGCCTCAGCTGGTATTCATATCAAACAGTTACTTAGCTAAAACAAACAAACGTTCAAAAAGAACAGCAAACTGTGTAGACTTGTATGTTTCTGGGTCGAGGTAGGAAGGTGTCTTTTTAATGGGGTAACTTGTAAACTGTGCTGTACATGAGGTCGAGGCTCACAGCATTGCCTCGATAATGTCTGTATTTGTAGATCAGAATAACCTACTTATTTTTCCAGCACAGCCTTTCGAAGTACCTTTTCCAGTTCTGCCACTATGTTGTAGTTCATAAAGCCAGTGGCAAATTCCTCTGTAGATTAGCAAGGGCAACCAGCAAAACATAACATTTACCATTCCGTGGATGATTTTATTCAAAGTGTCACAGTTCTTCTGTGAGTGCATACCATTTTAAATTTAGCCCCATACAAAATCAAACTCCTGTGTGACCCCATTCGGAAGCAAAGTCCTGTAAAAAAAAACTACAACAAAAAACAGTTGTTAACGTTTACCCAGTCGACCGTTGCTAAGGGGTGACAGTGAGCGGGATTCTCGCTGATGTCACAACATAACACCAAGAGGTTTTAAAGTGTTGGAGTTTCGTGTAGTTGTATCCAGGTTTGATGATGCCGACAGCCCCGCACGCTTTCCCTGCCACTCCCAGTCGTTTCCATATCTCCCTGTACACGAAAGGAAACACAGCATGTGGACTTGGAACCTAGGGGAGTAGTAACCTCTCTCTATCTATCAGACCAACTATTACATTATAAGAGATACAAACCTGTCTGAACAGCCACAAGCCATTGTGTGATTTGTTTTTCCAGGCATACGAGTGGGTTATGGTCTGCTGTGTATGTTGTAATACCAGCTAGGTGTAGCTAAGGGGCCCAACAGTAGTAGGTCAATGTTAATCCCTTTCGGATTTTCTTGTCAGTAAATATATTTAGCCTGTCGGGAACTTTGACCCAGTTCAAGGAAACGTCACAGTGTAGTTAGTTATGCATTCACCTCTTCTATGCAGTTTGATTGGATCTGTTACTTGTATTTCACAGGAAGGAAACAGGAAAGGGAAGTTTCAGAGAGGTTCTTTGATGGCCAAGAGAAAATACGTATTTTTAGATGGAAGACACCGTATGGCTATTCTTTTGTTTGATCCTTGGCTGCGTTTTCGTTGACTCTGCATGATCATAACATGATTGAGGACTCATGTACGTTTGGCCAACCCTGCGCGTCCTACTCCAGACATCCTGCGGGGCAGCATGGGGAAATGGATGTATTTGAACATGGTGGATCGTGGAGTTAATGTGTCTGGAATGCTTTTCTCTATGTGGCCCTTCCAAGGTGACGTTCTCACGGCCTTGGATGTGTTATGTTTGACCAGTAGTCTGTAATCACTGTCGAATGTCTTCACTCTGCTCCTGTGTTTGTTCAGCGGTGCACACACTACGCACCATTTCACCAGAGAAGGTCTCACAACCAATCAACAGGTCTGCACAAGCGTTGACCTTCTTTTATATAGCCTCCCGCAAAATATATGACCACAATGTGCTGCTCTAATAATAATAATTATAATAATAATAATTAATTGTATTTAGTTTTTAGAGCTTTTCTCACGACTCAAAGCGCTTTACAAATTGGTTGCCAATTTAGTACATAGAACAAACAACGAACAGACCGACAGCTATCGAACACTGAGTTTTAAGGTTAAGTCAGGTTAAGTCTCAAACCAAACTGTAGCAAGGGAAGACAATTTCACTAAGTGCTTCTCTATAGAGTCGAAAATATCGACAATATTTTTACAGAAAATAATTAACCAACTTATTCCTACTTTTTTTTTTTTTTACTTGCTTAAAGAACCCACCCTTTCTGGTCCTTCCTGAATGGAATCTGTTAGCAATAATAAGCATATATTATTATGTTTTTATAATGACAATTTTACATTTTATGACAACAAGTTCGTTGGCTAGGTTGGTCGTACTGCATAATTAAATCTCCCACTTCTTCCTTTTCCTCCTCCTCCTCCTCCTCCTCCTCCTCCTTTTCCTCCCTGAAAGACTGTTTTTGTTTGTTTGTCTTTCCAGATAGCGTTCCTCGGCCCGACACCCCAAACAGCGAGCAGCAGCAGCGGGGTAACACCACCAACAGCAGAGTGGCCGCTCTGAAGAAGCAGAACGACATCGAGCTCAAAGTCAAACAAGGGGCTGAGAATATGATCCAGATGTACTCCAACGGGTCCTCTAAGGTAGCACTGCTGCTGGTTTGGTCCATGCAAGCTCTACATTTACATAGTAAAATGCTTTATGAAACTTGAAACCTTTTTTTGTGTTCTTGGCGCAGTTGTTTTCGATATCTATTTTTCTAAACTTTTTATAAAATGTCTTTCACAGTGTTTCTTTTCCCCTGGTCCTGCAATTAATTTGTCTTAAAGTTGGTGCAATTAAATTATGTACCAGGATACTTTGTTATAGTTCCCTGTGTGCCACTGTACCTTGTCACAGTCTGGCAACCATTACCCTAATGGTGCATAGCAATATTGGTTAATTCAAGCACTGACTCACTGTTGATAATTGGTCTCTAATGGCAACAAGATGTGGATTGCCACTGTGTTTATTTATTTAATTTATTTATTTTTAACCTAAAATGGAACACCCACTGAATAAGCCTTTGAGGGGCTTCACTGCTGCGGCGTGAGTCTGAGGTGTAAAGCTGTTTTTGTCTTCTTTCTGTAGGACCGGAAGCTACTAGCCACCGCACAACAGATGCTCATGGACAGCAAGACAAAGATTGAGTTCATCAGGATGCAGATTCTTCAAGCTGGCCAGAACAATGACACAAACACTGAAAGCAATGATGGTATGACATCATTTCACTGCCGACACAAACTATGTAAAAATAATGTGAATTGGTGTATATCTTTAATTTGTGCTTATATACAGAGCAAGGATACAAACGTTGTGAACATTGATGGTATGGCCTAATCTCCCCGCTGACACAAACCGCTTAAAACCATTGTAAAATTGTTTATGTCTTGCGTTACTGCTTGTGATGTCCTTTCTAAAGTTGACCAGGTCCTCCTGTAAAGGACAACACTTGCTTTCAGAAATGACTTTTAAAGTGAAGTGGCGATAAGACTGTTTGTCTCCCTCCTTACAGTCTCAAGTAGCAAGCCCGTTGTGAACCCTCTGGAAATGCGTCTGGAGGAACTACGACATCACTTCCGCATAGAGTCTGCCGTTGCCGAGGGAGCCAAGAATGTGATGAAGCTGCTGGGCTCAGGCAAGATCACAGATAAGAAGGCCCATTCAGAGGTAAGGACAACCAGACAACTCCTTCCTTCACACTGTAGACGGCTCTTTGTAAAGTTATAGTCCATGTTTATGTAATGTATGAAAGTAGCATATTTGGGGTTTTTTCAATAATTATTTATTCAATGCATTTTTTGTAATTTCATTCACATTTATCATTGTATTTTATTATTAAAAATAATTAATTGGAATCGTCTATTATTAGTAATGAATATAGTAAAGATATACGGATAAGTAAGGAAAGTAATGACAAAACAGTAATTGAATGACGAAGAAAACGTTTCTTCCTCTCTTGTCCAGGCGCAGGCCCAGTTAAACGAGTCGAGTCAGAAACTGGACCTGCTGAAGTTCTCCCTGGAGCAGAGGCTCAGCGAGATGCCCCGACACCACCCGAAGAGCGCCCTGATCAAAGAGGAGCTGGCCATGGTGCTGTCCCCTCCCACCAGCCCCAGGCAGGGCCTCCTGGCCGCCCAGAACCAGTACAGCACCGTCACCAAGCCCGCCGCGCTCACAGGCAAGCCCACTGCTCTGTCCTCCGTACACCGTACCATCAGAGCAGCAGGGGAGAATATGTGAATACTCTGTTAGGACGGGGGGGGGGGGGGGGGGTTTCAGTACTCATGTTTTGGGGATTTTTAAATTGAAGGTGAAAGTCACGCACCCCCAAAACCGAAATGACAAAGCGAGTTATCTCAAATAATGGTCAAAAGTAAAAAGACATATTTAATTATTTCATTATTTTTATGTTTTGACATTTGTTCTGTCCACTTCCACATTCTTTTATGAAATAAATGGCACCTCACATCATCTTTCTGAACAGCCTCTTCTTGCAGTCTGCTCAAGGTGATTCTCCTGTTGTTCTTCCTGTGGTTCCAGGCACGTTGGATGTGAGGCTGCTGGGCTGTCAGGACCTGCTGGAGAGCGTGCCGGGTCGCAGCAGAGCTGGCGCCGTCCCTCTACCTGGCTGGACCCTCACAGAGAACCGGTCCTCCTTCATGGCTCGGGCCAGTAAAAACAAGGGGGCCAAACCAGACGATCTATCCAGTTGAGTCTCCCATCATCTCTGTGTGTGCGTGTGCGTGTGCGTGTGCGTGCGTGCGTGCGTGTGTGTGTGTAGTGTGTGCGCACATGTATGTGCATGGATGTGCCTGGTTGGATTGTATCTACTGCAGAACAGTCCATTCCAGGCTCTCTAAACCTCAGGCTCGTTCCCTTGTCTGCACTGAGTGTGAGAGTAAATCTGTCTGGGTAGTCTAGTCGACTAGCCTGTGAAACCCCTACTGGGTAAACGTGTGTGTGTGTGTGTGTGTGTGTGTGTGTGTGTCCTTCAACATACAGTATCTATGGGGCTCTGATAAGCATGTTGTTTAATGTCAATCATGTGGCGTGGCAAGGCCATTCGTCCTGTAGTCAACACTGCCCTTGTTGTTTACATAGCAACCTGCATTATTAATAACACTGTTGAGGCCTAATAAAAATATCCTATCAATACGCTGTGTGTCTAGATGAGATCTGTGCGGTGTTGAAGCTGGACAACACGGTGGTTTGTCAGACCAACTGGAGACCTGTCAGCAACCAGGCCTGGGATCAGAAGTTCAGCATGGAACTTGACAGGGTAACCATGCACTCGCTACCTCAAACCCTTTCTTTTTCCATGGCCTAAAACGATTTATTTTGTTTTACTTCACATATCTTGAACCATTTGCAGTTATTAGTAAGTAATTATAAACCTCATATGTGCTCTGGTCAATGAGAGCAGAATGAAACTAACAGTATAGTATCCTAAGGGGAAGTGAGTGTGTGGGATATTACATCATATCAGGTGGAAATACACTTTTCACCAGAGGCCATTTTTCTTAGTACAGAATCAGTAAGTAAATATGTGGAAACTTGTAGGCACTCGTTTGAAGAGTTGCAATGCTGGAATGTATTTTTCCTCACAAAAAAAACAAAACAACAACTTCATCTCAACTGATACTGTCGCTGTCAATCACTTCTTTACCCAAACCCATGTTGTTCTTAGCTTCCGATGCAGAAGGATTATAATATAATGTTTTCCACCCTATGATAGTGTCTATATATGGTTTGTTACTAGTAGAAAAAAAACGCCTAACCTATTGCTTTGATTTAAAAGATAAAAAGTCAAGTTGACTTCTCATAGGTTTGGCTCCTTCAGTCACAATACATTCTGTGGGGCTATCTAACGTGGAAAGCGGGGGAGGGGGGGACCTGTTTTTCAGGATGGATCTGCTTTTATGGTTACTATGAGACTTGCATCATCAGGCTTTTCTGTTACTACAGTATCAAACAAATGTAAAGCTTATCGTTTAAAGCATTAGTGTATGCGGTTTGTTTTTAACAAATCCCTTTCTAAACAGAAAGTCAGAGTGTTTTTTCTCGAGCAAGGCAGCGTGGCGACTGCCTGTTAATCTGACGTTGTGCAATCACAAGTGAATGCCAGGGACGGCCTTTGCTCGCTAAGTCGTCTGAGCTAAGAAAAAAGTCAGGTTTTGGAAACGCGACTAGTTACAGTGCGACTAGTTACAGTGCGAGTAGTTACAGTGCGACTAGTTTTCTTGGTCAGTGGCGTTGGCCTCAAACCACGATTCACATGCCAGGTGCAAAGTGCCATTTCTGAATACAATGTTTATGATGTAAATTATGCAATAATCCAAAGTGAACACCTTTTTAAAGAACTTTTTATGTTCAGAGTGAGAGCAGAGATGTTGATGGTGCTTTGCTGTTGGCACACATTTCCTTATTGGATTGATTGTTCAATTCAGCTCAGAGCAGAAGGCTCAACGACACTATGTTTTTTGAAGGTCTCAGAACCATCCACTCCATTCCCTTGGTTCAGACATACATTACAGCCTTTGAGTTGGCGGGGGATGGGCGTACAGTCCTGAGCTGCCCGTTTGTTTTCCTGTCTCTCACACAGTCACAGGAGCAGGGATAGTGTTATAGAAACCTTAATGGAATATAGACACCTCTAACAGGAGCAGGGATAGTGCTATAGAAACCTTAATGGATATAAACATCTCTAACAGGAGCAGGGATAGTGTTATAGAAACCTTAATGGAATATAGACACCTCTAACAGGAGCAGGGAGTGCGTTTTGTTTTTGCACCCAGTCGTACGAGCTGGAGATAGTGGTATAGAAATCTGAATGGAATATTGACACCTCTAACATACAATGGATAACTTCAAACATGTAATTTCTAACCGTGCGTTTGTTTTTGCACCCAGTCACAGGAGCTGGGATAGTGTTATAGAAACCTTAATGGAATATGGACACCTCTAACATACAATGGATAACTTCAAACATGTAATTTATCTTACAGTAGTACGATCCTAACCGTGCGTTTTTGCACCCAGTCACAGGAGCTGGGATAGTGTTATAGAAACCTTAATGGAATATAGACATCTCTAACATACAATGGATAACTTCAAACATGTAATTTCTAACCGTGCGTTTGTTTTTGCACCCAGTCACAGGAGCTGGGATAGTGTTATAGAAACTTTAATGGAATATAGACATCTCTAACATACAATGGATAACTTCAAACATGTAATTTCTAACCGTGCGTTTGTTTTTGCACCCAGTCGCGGGAGCTGGAGATAGCAGTGTACTGGAGAGACTGGAGGGCCATGTGTGCCGTGAAGTTTCTGCGTCTGGAAGACTTCCTGGATAACCAGAGGCACGGCATGGTGCTCTACCTAGAGCCCCAGGGGACACTCTTCAGCGAGGTGATGTTTATTTAAAACATGTCTTTGATTGAAACAGGATGCTCAGTACTACTTCTTCACATCACTAAGCGAGGTGCCGTTTATTGAAAACATGTATTTTATTAAAACATGATGCTCAGTACTATTTGTTCACATCACTCAGCGAGGTCTGGTTTATTTAAAACACAATCAGACTGATTGTTGTGAATGATTGCTGTCTGTCCGTCCGTCCATTTGTTGTGTGTACCTAATTGGCAACAAATTTGTAAAGCGTTTTGAGTCCAGAGAAAAGCACTAAAAACGAAATCCAAATAATTATTATTATAATAATAATTATTATTATAATGTGCATGTCTTTAATTAAAACATGATGCAGTACTACTACTTTACATCACTCAGAACTTCATCAGCGAGGTGCCGTTTATTTACAACACGGGCCAGGAAGTTCATATAGATTGAAAGATCTTGAATTAAACGTAATGCTCTATAGATCACTCAGTACTTGTTCAGAGAGGTGCCTCACGGCGTCTGTATCTTTGAAACACGACCGTTCGTACAGATTAAACACATCTTGGATTAAAACACGTCTGGAAATGAGTTTCATCAGTCTGGCTTTGGCTTTGACTGCCTTCTAAGCTCCCATAAACTGACCTCATAAACACTCACACACACACACTCTCACATACACATGAAGGGAAAGTTCATGGAATTAACCTGTGTATTTACCCCAACCAGGTCACGTTTTTCAACCCGGTAATTGAAAGGAGACCAAAACTGCAAAGGCAAAAGAAGATCTTCTCCAAACAACAAGGTTTATATAAAAACCATTTGAATTTTTATACAATTAGGCATTTCCATTGTACTTGTGTAGACAGAATAGTTTTATTGCTGTCTGCCATATTGCTGTTTGTCATATTGTCATATTGTTGGATAAATGGAACAAGATTCAACAGGACTTTAAATTAGAGCAGTTTGTTTCTGTTGAACAATTTAAACTATTACTGGAGGATTTGGGAGCTGAAGCGTGTTCTTGTTTTGGTTGAAACTTAAATATTGTACTGTATTGTAAATATTGTATTTTTATTTGTTTGAATATTGTTTTTTTTTTTTTTTTTTTTATATATTCTGCCTTTAAACAGGGCACTGCTGGAAAAGAGACCTGGTCTCAGTCAGTTAACCCTGTTTAAATAAAATAAATAATAATAATATTGCTGTTTGTCATGTGGTTGTCAGCCATTTTGATAAAACGGTGTGTTTGTTTTGTGGCTCAGGGAAGACCTTCCTGCGTGCTCCTCAGATGAACATCAACATTGCGACGTGGGGTCGTCTAATGCGGAGGGCGTTCCCCTCCGTCAACAACTCCTTCAGCCCGCAGCAAGTTCCTGAGCTGGTCTCAGACCTGGAGGCGCAAACAGGGACCGAGGGGGGGACAGACCCAACCTCCATCCAAACGTACTTCTCCCATAGGTAGGCCTACTGCCATTAAGACCACTCCATAGTCCCATTGGCTGTCCATGCTGTCAGTCAAATTCATAACACTCATTAATTTATCAAAATCCTGCAATTACAATTGCTAACTGTCAACCATTGTCAACTATTAATTTAATGATCATTTTATTTAGCAAGATTTTGTTAAAAGACAAAAGATGAGGTTTATAATTGAAAACGACAGGAAAAGACGTGGACTTTAAGTAAAGGGCCTGCTTTCCGTCCCTCAGTGGCCAGGCCATGACCAAACTGGACTTTGACAAGGAACCCTCGGCCGCCTCCAAGAGGCACTCAGTGGCCTTAGACTTTGAAGAACCCATGTTTAAAAGCAAGACCCCCGATGGACAACTAGTAAAGGTAGAAAACAATTTTTTGTATTTTATTTAGCAGCTAATTTATTTAGAGTGGTCAAGAATAACATTGTTTTTCTATTGCTTATTAGTTAGTATTGGGCGGGGGGGGGGGGGGGGGCTTTTAATCTTGTATAATTTTCTGATCATTGATTTCTTCTTTCTCTTTTTTTTTCTACCCAGGATGCTTTGTTAGCCTTCGACTTCCTGAACGAGAGCAGGAACAGCATAGGATCCAGACTAAATCTTACCAACACCAATGTAGACCGTGACCTAAGAGCTTCTCAAGAGACACCAGATACAAGGTAAACAAGTTTTCTTAGATGTATTTCTTACAACTACATTGTCACGGTTAACATTATGCAGTTAAATGATTGATGGACTGCTCTGTGGATTTGCAACCGCGTTTCAAAATAAGATCAGAAATATTAAAACTAGCCAAGTAATCAAATGAAGCGGCTAAACCAACAGCAATGCGTATTTACACAGTATGAATGGCGTTTGATATATATATTTATATATATATATATACGGTACCAATCATAAGTTTGGACACACTTACCCATTCACTTGAAGGAGAAAGTGTGTCCAAACCTTTGACTGGTACTGTATATATAATAGTGCAGCTACTATTTTCTCATTGTTATGTTTCTCATCATGAATACTTGGCATACTTTGGCTTGAGGTGATTAGATTACACTTAACTCTGTTGTTATTTCTTCTTCTTTTTCCCCTAGGGATGACTCACATTTTAATATCACAGACTTTAAATGCATCGCTGTTTTAGGGAGAGGACATTTTGGGAAGGTAAACCCTCTAACATCACTGCCCCACTTCCTGAATAAAAAATATAAGGGGTCTGCTTTTTTTTTATTTATAATTTTTTCAATTTAACAGGTTCTACTGTCGGAATACAAAATTACGGGTGAAATGTTTGCCATTAAGGCTCTGAAGAAAGGAGATATAGTGACTCGTGATGAGGTGGACAGGTAAAGTTAGAAAAGTTAATTGACTAAAGCAAAGTTGCTAGCTGTATCCAATGTTTTTGTACTGACTCATATATATATAATATGGTGTGTTGTTTGCTTTTCACTGAGCTGACTCTGAGCGTCTCATTCTCTGAAGGAAATTCATCAAAAATCAGTCCACTGCCACTAAAATACAGTATTTGTGGCAGTGCTGCCAATTGATTTTTGTTGGTGTTTCTTTTTTAATTATAATCCTTAAGTCATATTTTAGTCAAACAGTTGGACGATTTTGTTTGATTATTTGATATTCTCCTTTGAACTACCCACTGGCAGCATTTCTTTCTCTGTCTCTCGTGCGGCATAGCATACCAAAGCACAAATGTTACCGTTTTAAAAGAAACTGTACGTTGATTTCATATAAAATACCTGAAAAAAAAAAAGCTGCTACCAGTGTTTCTGCTACTGCCACAGAAGCTTAGTGGCAGCACTGCCACCATTGTAAAATGTTAATCTGGAACCTTGTACATTTTCCTTTGTTCTAGCCTCATGTGTGAGAAGAGAATATTTGAGGCGGTGAATAACGTACGCCACCCGTTCCTGGTCAACCTCTTTGCCTGCTTCCAGACCAGAGACCACGTGTGCTTTGTGATGGAGTACGCGGCAGGTGGAGATCTCATGATGCACATCCACGCTGATATATTCACTGAGCCGCGGGCAGTGTGAGTAAACAACGCTCTGTAACCGTCAACAATAACAACACCATCACAATGCCCATTCTCATAATCAATAGATCTGTAGATTCACTCAATTTATCACTTGATTCATTAACTGAACAGCTGGTTGAAGTGCATTTACTGTATGAATATTGGTTTGTTGTACAATTATGTGTGGGTGATTAAAAGACTGCAAATGTACTGCATAAAAAGAATTTTCTTTCTGAGTAACGTTTAATATAGTTGATCCTTTTCTTTCTTTTAGTTTTTATGCTGGATGTGTGGTATTGGGGTTGCAGTACCTTCATGACCATAAGATTGTTTACAGGTAAGTTCACACACAAAACTACAGTACATACTAAGAGTCATACTTTAGCAAATCAGTGGTGCACTATGTTAAAACCTTTTGACTTCCTGAATGCCTTAGAGACCTGAAGCTGGATAATCTGATGATGGACACTGAGGGATATGTGAAGATTGCTGATTTTGGTCTTTGTAAAGAAGGTAGGTCATGAAAACATAGTGTATGTTACGTTCAGAATAGGTAACGCAAATGCTCTATTTGAGACTTGTCACTCGCAATATTAAATGTTAATCTCCCTTAATACGTTTTTCTTCCAAGTGGGGCTGCTCTAATGCAGAGTTAACCTAACTCCTGTATTCAGCTGAGTAATAGGGAAAACCTCATAAAAGTGTGAAACGCGACTTTTAAAAAGGGGTTGTTTTTCCCCTCACACCTTCAGGGATGGGTTTCAAGGATCGTACGAGCACGTTTTGTGGCACGCCGGAGTTTCTGGCCCCCGAGGTTCTGACGGAGACGTCGTACACGCGTGCTGTGGACTGGTGGGGGCTTGGCGTGCTCATCTTTGAGATGCTGGTGGGGGAGGTGAGTGTCCAGCCACTGGGGTGCTTTAGGGGGTCCTGCTTACATTTCCAATGGCAAATTTCATGAATATGGTCTACTTTTTAACTTTACTGTTATTTTTACCGCAGCAAGAGACAAACGAGTTGAAAGAGGGAAAATTTAATGTTGTTTTTGTGTATGCTAGATATAACTATAATTTGTATTATGTGTATATGTTATTCTTTTTGGAATTGATTACATATCAGGACTAACTATAGTCTAATAAGACCGATAGCCTAATATTAATGACCACATTGCATGTTTCTAATGAAAAGCCCATAAAATATTGAACCATTATTGTCGTCTTTAACTGCCATTTATTTGTCATTTTTTCCTCCTGTAATCACAGTCCCCTTTCCCGGGAGATGATGAGGAAGAAGTGTTTGACAGCATAGTGAACGATGAAGTTCGCTTCCCTAAATTCCTTTCTACAGAAGCTATCTCCATCATGAGAAGGGTGAGTTGATAGCTCAAGAGTTTCATACCAACCCCACCAAGTCGATATAGAATGAGCTCAACAATAATTGTTTGAACAAGAACGATAAAACTATTGCTACAAACTTGTCTAAACATGTTAGATGAAGGATTGACCACCCAGGTTTGTGTTCCCAGCTGTTGAGGAGAAACCCAGAGAGACGTCTTGGTGCCGGAGAGCGGGACGCCGAAGAAGTTAAAAGTCATCCCTTTTTCAAAGTAGGTTCTGTTTCTGCAATAGAGATAATAAGTCAGTCTAGAGGTGTTAGCCCTCCTTTTAGGGAATTCTACAGGAAATAACCTATTTTTATATCTTCAGTCCGTCTGCGTTTTAGATTAAATGCGACTTTCAGTTGCTTGTTAATGTGATGATTATTTGCCACCCAAAATCTCACAGGGCATGGCTTTCTTTAATTTGTCCTATAAAGAGGTTAACGCAAACATTTTACTCGCTTGTACGTAACATTAGCATAGGAATAATACATAGCAAACCGTTCTTGTTCGTGACATTTTTAAATACAACGCAACGCAAACGCAAACATTTTACTCGCTTGTACGTAACATTAGCATAGGAATAATACATAGCAAACCGTTCTTGTTCGTGACATTTATAAATACAGCTTATGGCGTTATTATGTCCACTATGAAGAAAGACATTGGTGCTCATTTTAAATTACTGCAGAGCGATTTAGATATTCAAATCTGTTGACTGGGCTTGGAAGTGGGGCACCTCCTAAATGCATTGTCTAATTTGAGCTCACGACATATCCGGATGGCTTCACAGTGAGCTGTGGATGTCTTAGATACGAATTTCACTGGGTGTAACTTTCTTTTCCCTGTGATACGAAGAGGTCAACGCTAAAACAACATGTGATTTTAACCCTAATGGGGG
The DNA here is from genome assembly GCA_026901105.3 of Galaxias olidus. Classification (NCBI taxonomy): domain Eukaryota; kingdom Metazoa; phylum Chordata; class Actinopteri; order Galaxiiformes; family Galaxiidae; genus Galaxias; species Galaxias olidus. The sequence goes on along the minus strand of JAPMUY010004113.1, from coordinate 196,153 downwards.
TCCTTTGTTTGGTTTCTCCTCAGACTCTTGACTGGAATGGCCTGCTGTCCAAGAAGGTGCGGCCTCCGTTTGTTCCGAGCATCAAAGGCCGGGAAGACGTCAGTAACTTTGACGAGGAGTTCACCGCTGAGGCGCCGGTCCTGACGCCGCCCCGTGAGCCCAAAGTCCTCACAGCCCAGGAACAGGAGTTGTTTGAGGACTTTGACTATATCGCTGACTGGTGTTAGGCCAGCTTATTGGTCACCCCGTGACACTGGCCTCTCTCTGCTCCTCCTGATAACACTGTGAACAGGGCAACACAAGAGCCTGCTGAAACCATGACGACAGCGTCTCCAAGGATACCCATTGTTTTGTCGTTGCACTTTTATTTTTGCCGCTTGTCTGTGCCATCCAAGGGAATATTTTTTTTAAAGATCTGTGCTTTTTAACTATCAGATGGAAGAAGGACTCTTCGCGTTTATCTTCCTTGTCGAATCACTGGGATAATTTTACAAAGAAGCTGTTAAAGGAAATCCCTGTTGATGTTAATCAACAGTTGTTTTTTTATAGAGGAAACAACTAATTGAGCTATTCCAGTGACACAACAGAACACGTATTGTATTCCGTGGAAAATATGTGTCTAAATGTCAATTGGGTGGAATGATTTATAATATTTATTCAAAGTAATCTGAGCAGGTTTATATAAAAACATTACACAGACTTCATCACTATCAGGTCAACATACTGGAATGTTTTGCCAAAAGTTCATAATTTCCGAGGAACAAGATTTAGATGTGCCTCGGAAAGTCTTTTTTTATGCAATATGTTCCTTGTCCTGTTTTGGATAACGCTAAAATGTTTACTAGTTTTGTACTATTTTTGTTTCAACAGCACTACATCTTCTTAAATCTGCTGTATAGTATGACCATGTGTTGGTTAGCATTTATAGGAAAAATAGATATTTGTAAATAGAGCAGCATAAAGCTGAGAGCAAATCTAAACTACTGAAATAGAATGTGTTTAAATGTGTTTTTTTGTGTTTCACATGTCAAAGTTTCTTGATTTTGAATCTGAATTTGTAAATGTTAGCAGGACAGAAGTTCTGTTTATATTATGGATTGATTTCCATCAGGTTGATTTTACTCAGGCACCACTCTTTTTTTAAATGGTTATTGTTCCTAGGGGGTCAACTGAATTGAAGTGGATAATTTGATGGTGCTGGATAATTAGGTAAAATTAAACAAAATTTTCTTTGTGTGGTATGCAGATCATCACAAAATCCATTAAATACTTTTTTTCAAAGGTCACAGAAACCGGCCCAGTACGACTTTTTACACACTTTGTAAAGAGGTGCATACCTGCCTTCAGTTACTACTGGTTCAAAAGGTGAACTCTGCTAGGTTGCTGCCAGTGTTACTCACAATCCACCTGGCAAATCATCAAGGGTGTGTGTGCTGTAGAAGTATCACCCGTGAAACCTGACAGACCTGATGCGCACTGTGTCTCCAACTGATCCTCCCTCGGGCTCTCAGCCAATGCTTTATATAATTGACGGAAGCATGAGTGAAGACGCTAACCATCTTCATGCGGAACATCTATATGGAGGCATCTGCATGTGTTACGTTTTTCCTTTAATTTGGCACCTGTCTGTTTATTACGGTGCAGCTCTGGACCAGACCTAGGGTGCCGGCATTCTCTAAATGGGGTTAAAGGACAAGTCTGAGATAGATACCGATAAATCAGAAATAAATTGGTATACATGTAGGGCCTATACTTCCTGCATATTTTGGGTGCTACAAAGTCTAAACTGATATATATGTTAACACTTTCTCAATGTCTGGGTGATTGGCTTTAGAATCCATCTTGCTTTTAGTTATCACTGCCAGTGTTGGCTTCTCCAAAAAAAAAGGAAAGGCTGTGTCAGGCAGCTTGATTAACAGGCTTGGCTGCCATGTTCATGAGCTGTTTGAGAAGCTCAGTATCAGTCCAACAAAAGAACTTCCTCGGAATAGAAGAAAGGTGATGTCTACGCTGTTCCTGGTGTGTTTGACAACAACGGGGTTAAAAGGCTCCCATTTGAGAACGTTTCTGTCCGCTGCATCAACATGTTAAGGATTTATAAGAGTGGTGTGGGGAAGAATATTATTTTTGGATTCTGTCCAACCCCAACCACTAACAGAACAAGTTTTGTATTGACCTTTTATTCATTCAAAGACATTGTAAGCATTTGTCTCAAACACTTTAAAAGCGGCTTCGTGGAGCAAGGTGTATCTGGGAACTTCCAGTCTTCCGCTGTGTCACGGTGCGGCCAACAGATACAGAAACTTTACCTACATTTCCCTACAGGTAAGATTTTAGAAGGAGAAGGGGAACGATGGAAATAAGACACATTGCCTTTAGTCCCATGAGGGTTGATTCTAAAATGGCAAATAGAAAAGGCATGAGTCAAAGCTTGACATTGTACAATATTAAAATCTGAATACTTTTTTGTTAATAATATATTTGACAAAATTAAGATAAACGATACAATGTAAAATACTTTATTTCAAGTTATATGTATTTATCGACCTATAAAACTCAGCTGCAATAAATCAGATCAAATGCAGTTGTGCCTGTGTATTAGTATCCACTGTGACTTTTCAAACTACAACAGCAATCATTAAAAGGTTTTTACTGACCTCTAGTGTCTGAAAATATACTTCTTTTAATTTGTTGTCGACCAAATATTGTTTGCAGCGACTTGGATAATCGTCCCCTCAACCTTTAATTCTATAAAAGCCTCTTTATCTATCAGGTGCAGTCAACGTAACAACTCGATTTACTTTAGATAATATCAACACCTTGTTGAATCTATATTAGAAAATCAATACTGGAAAAAATAATTTAATTCAAATTATTTCAAAAGACAAAAACTATTTAAGTTAAACAATCGCTTATGCTTCCTAAATATGTTTATAAATGTGCACAATTTACAAAGGCTACAGTTCGAATAAATACAATTATTCAACAAAGACATTTAGGAAGGATCTTACATATTTTTCCTCTCCTCCATGTAAATATTTATAACTCAGCACAGATTTTATCTTGACTTCATTTGTTGTTATCACAGCACATTTACAATGATGATATGAAAGAATAGAAGTAGAGCAACAGCGTAAAATCAAAGTCTACAGTTACAGTTCAAAGCCTAGTATTTGTTATTTGTATGTGCTACAACTCAGTGACATTATTGTTATATTTTCTTTAATAATTACCTATTTGAAAAATTAAAATTGATTTGATGTCTCAGAAATGTATGTTCTTAAGGAAAAGTGCCCTACAGTTCCTTAAATTGTGCGTAGAAAAAAGAGCTAATCTAGTTGACACACAATGAATCAAACCAAGTTGTCTTTACTCCAGTTCTTAAAGATGATCTCAGCAGCATCAAGAGTGCTGTCTTGCTGTTGAGGTGAAAAAGGTATTGTTAAATAGAGACAACACAGCATTGTCCTGTTCAGTGTTATCCCTGACAAAGGGTGAAATGTTTCCTTAAATGTAATTTGTGTTTACCTTGATGAAGCACAGGCGAATGTATTTCTCAAACTGCTTCCTGGATTCAACACCAACAAAAGCAGTGACTGGAATGGCTGCCAGTTTCTACAGCAAAGGAAATAAATATAAAAAGGAAAAGAAAACTTGAGGCAAAATGGCCTTCTGGACAGTTAGCATCTACCATAACAACGATTATTTACCTTACCTTTTCTTTAATCATCCATTTCACAAACTTGTAATCATATGCCTCATCATCTCCCATATGTGAAAGGTCCTGATCTACAATCAAGAGAGAGAGAGAATTTTAAATCTGTTCTGTCTAATAATCCTGAGCTCCAACAGCAGTGAACTACCATATGAACATTACCCAAACCTTTCAGTGTTTGAAGCAATTATATTGTGTAATATGGCAGGAAAAATATAAAACATTCTATTTATTTGCTAATAAAATATTTTATAGACCAGAGCAAGAGCAATTTGAACTAAGGGCAAGCTGCCCAAAATAATATAAAGTCAGGCAAAGAACTAAACACTTTTCTGAAACACGTGGAGACCTACCAAGACGCTAAAATGTGTAATTTTCCATGCAAAAATTACAGTTTGCATTTGGACCCATTGTGAGTGTTCGTCAAGTCAAAGCCAACTCACTGAGCAATGTCACATCTACGATCATGAAGTAGCCTCCCTCTGGGACGATGGGGGACATCCCAACATCTCGCAAGATGCCCGCCATTCGGTCCCTCTTTGCCTCCAGTTCCACTGCTAGCGAAGAGAGGTAGCATTCAGGCTGACCCATCAGGTTAAAGTCCCTCAGTAAACCCTGGGCCACAGCTTCCTGCAGAAACACAAGACCATTGTTGTGAGGACTGAGGGAGCACCAGAGAATACTATAGAACAGAAATCTATGATAAATGGATGATAAAAGTGTTGATATTGTAGCCTCTCCGGGAACCATCACCTTATCGTGGTGGAGAGGTTTGTGTGTCCCTATGAACCTGGGGGCTGTGTTGTCTGGAACCTTGTGTTCCTGGTAGGGTCTCCCATGGCAAATTGGTCTCGGGCGAGGGGCCGGACTAAGAATGGTTCAAAAACCCTCATGGAAAAACCTATAAAAGAGGACGATACCCGGCCCGGAGGAAGCCCGGGGTCCCCTTCTGGAGCCAGGCCCAGGAGGAGGACCCGTCAGCGAGCGCCTGGTGGCCGGGCTTGCCACGGAGCCCGGCCGGGCATAGCCCGAAAAAGCAACGTGGACAACAACAACATCTCTTCTTCTCCGTCCCGTGGGCTCACCACCCGCGGGAAAAACCAAGGGGGTCGGGTGCACTGCCAGAAAGGTGGCAGTAAAGGCAGAGGTTTTCAACGGATCGGACCCGGGTGGCAGAGGCTGGCTTTGGGGACGTGGAACGTCACCTCTCTGGGAGGGAAGGAGCCGGAGCTTGTGCGGGAGGTGGAGCGCTACCAGTTGGATCTGGTGGGGCTTACCTCTACGCACAGCTTTGGCTCTGGAACCTCACTTCTGGATAGGGGTTGGACTCTATTTTTCTCCGGAGCTCCCCAGGGTGAGAGGCGCAAGGCTGGTGTGGGGATACTTACGAGTCCCCGGCTAAGTGCCTCTATGTTGGAGTTTACCCCAGTGGACGAGAGGGTCGCCTCCCTACGCCTGCGGGTCATAGGGGGGAAAACTCTGGCTGTTGTCTGTGCCTATGCACCGAACAGCAGTTCGGAGTATTCAGCTTTTTTGGAAACCCTGGATGGAGCCTTGTATGGGGCTCCTGAGGGGGACTCTGTAGTCTTGCTGGGGGACTTCAATGCACATGTGGGCAATGATGGAGACACCTGGAGAGGCGTGATTGGGAGGAACGGCCTCCCCGATCTGAACCCGAGTGGTGGCTTGTTATTGGACTTCTGTGCTAGTCATGGAATGGCCATAACGAACACCATGTTCGAACATAAGGATGCTCATAAGTGTACCTGGTACCAGAGCACCCTAGGCAGAAGGTCGATGATCGATTTTGTCATCGTATCATCGGACCTGAGGCCATATGTTTTGGACACTCGGGTGAAGAGGGGGGCAGAGCTGCCAACTGATCACCATCTGGTGGTGAGTTGGGTCAGGTGGCGGGGGAAGCCTCTGGACAGACCTGGTAAGCCCAAGCGTGTAGTGCGGGTGAACTGGGAACGTCTGGAGGAGTCCCCGGTCCAGGAGGCCTTCAACTCACACCTCCGGCGGGGCTTCTCTGGCATCCCTGTGGAGGCTGGGGGCATTGAACCGGAGTGGGCGATGTTCAAAGCCTCCATTGCTAAAGCTGCGTCTGAGAGTTGTGGTCTCAAAGTCTTAGGTGCCTCAAGGGGCGGTAACCCTCGAACATCCTGGTGGACACCGGTGGTCAGGGGAGCCGTCCGATTGAAGAAGGAGGCCTTCCGGGACATGCTGTCCCGGGCGACTCAGGAGGCAGTTGCAAGGTACCGACAGGCCCGAAGGACTGCAGCCTCGGCTGTGGCAGAAGCAAAGCAGCGGGTGTGGGAGGAGTTCGGAGAAACCATGGAGAAGGACTTTCGGCTGGCGCCAAAGCGGTTCTGGAAGACCATCCGACACCTCAGGAGGGGAAAGCAGGGAACCATTCAAGCTGTATACAGTAAGGATGGGACGTTGTTGACCTCAACTGACAAGGTGATTGGGAGGTGGAAGGAGCACTTTGAGGAACTCCTGAACCCGACAAACCCACCCTACATAGTAGAGACAGGGCTGGAGGATGATGGGGGATCAGCATCAATCTCCCTGGCGGAGGTCACTGAGGTAGTCAAACAACTCCACAGTGGCAAAGCCCCAGGGGTTGATGAGATCCGCCCAGAAATGCTGAAGGCTTTGGGTGTTGAGGGACTGTCATGGATGACACGTCTTATCAACATTGCGTGGAGGTCGGGGACAGTACCTAAGGAGTGGCAGACCGGGGTGGTGGTTCCCCTGTTTAAAAAGGGGGACCGGAGAGTGTGTGACAACTACAGAGGCATCACATTACTCAGCCTCCCCGGGAAAGTATACTCCAGGGTGCTGGAAAGGAGGGTTCGACCGATAGTCGAACCTCGGATTGAGGAGGAACAATGCGGTTTCCGGCCTGGTCGGGGAACAACGGACCAGCTTTTTACCCTCGCGAGGATCTTTGAGGGGGCCTGGGAGTATGCCAATCCGGTCTACACGTGTTTTGTGGATTTGGAGAAGGCGTATGATCGGGTTCCCCGGGAGATACTGTGGGAGGTGCTGCGAGAGTATGGGGTGAGGGGGTCTCTACTCAGAGCCATCCAATCTCTGTACTCCCAAAGCGAGAGCTGTGTCCGGGTCTGCGGCAGTAAGTCGGACTCGTTTCCGGTGAGGGTTGGCCTCCTCCAAGGCTGCGCTTTGTCACCTATCCTGTTTGTGGTATTCATGGACAGGATCTCACGGCGTAGCCGCGGGGGAGGGGAGCTGCGGGTTGGTGGGCAGAGGATTGCATCACTGCTTTTTGCAGATGATGTGGTCCTGATGGCATCATCAGTCTGCGACCTGCAGCACTCATTGGATCGGTTCGCAGCCGAGTGTGAAGCGGCTGGGATGAGGATCAGCACCTCCAAATCTGAGGCCATGGTTCTCAGCAGGAAACCGATGGATTGTCTACTCCAGGTAGGGAGTGAGTCTTTACCCCAAGTGAAGGAGTTCAAGTATCTTGGGGTCTTGTTCTCGAGTGAGGGTAAAATGGAACGAGAGATGGGCCGGAGAATTGGAGCAGCGGGTGCGGTGTTGCAGTCGCTCTATCGCACCGTTGTGACGAAGAGAGAGCTGAGCCGGAAGGCAAAGCTCTCAATCTACCGGTCTATCTTCGTTCCTACTCTCACCTATGGTCATGAAGGGTGGGTCATGACCGAAAGAACGAGATCGCGGATACAAGCGGCGGAAATGAGTTTCCTCCGGAGGGTGGCTGGCATCTCCCCTAGGGATAGGGTGAGAAGTTCAGCCATTCGTGAGGGACTCGGAGTAGAGCCGCTGCTTCTTTGCGTAGAAAGGAGCCAGTTGAGGTGGTTCGGGCATCTAGTAAGGATGCCACCTGGCCGCCTCCCTAGGGAGGTGTTCCAGGCACGTCCAGCTGGGCGGAGGCCGCGGGGCAGACCTAGGACCAGGTGGAGGGATTATATCTCCACACTGGCCTGGGAACGCCTTGGAATCCCCCAGTCAGAGCTGGTTAATGTGGCCCGGGAAAGGGAAGTTTGGGATGCCCTGCTTGAACTGCTACCTCCGCGACCCGACCCCGGACAAAGCGGGTGACGATGATGATGATGATGATGATGATATTGTATTTACGGTAGTTCGCTATTCTTTACCTGTAACGGTGTCGGGCAGGTATAGATAGTGTTTTGCATGAATGTCTGAAGATGCCTTATCAAGTGGTTTGGCCCAATAGACCAACCAAGCTGAAATACAACAAACCCACACAGAGAAATAGTCAAATAGGTGATGGTGATAATCATAATAACAAACTGCTCATGTTTTTCTTTATTTGAATGCACTTGATACCTTCCACCCAGTGACACTGAAGGTCTTCCCTGCACTGCTGATGGTGATCGTTCTGTCCCACATACCAGGTAAAGTGGCTATTCAAAGGAATTTGTATTTGACATCTTAAAGGTTGACATGATACATACAATCAAGCAAAGTTTTCTCTGTGACAAATCAGAAAACAGACAAGTGTATAAGAGTGTTCATCTGAACATTTCCTCATTTACCAGACGCTTTTATCAATGAGATTACAACGAAAAGTCCCAGGTGTTCCCAAATGGGATCTGAACTCATGACCTTTTGGTCACTAGGAGGCAGCCTACCAACTAGGCCCCCACTATCCACTGGTGCAGGAAATAAGGTACAAAGATTTACTATAATTATCACAAACAAGCTACTGTATTCTAAAAACGTATGCCAATTGTTTGGTCATGTCTGATCATTAATGGAAATGGAAGAGAATGTTATGGGTTTACCTATTTTGACATGTTGGTGGCCCTTGTAAATGAGCCACTCGTACACCTCATCGCTGAAGCACAGGGTGTCATGCTCAATGCAGAGGTCAGCGATTGTCTGCAGTTCGTCTCTAGTAAAAACCTGGTTCAAGGTCAAAGGTCAAATTGCTATTTAATTATAGTGTGTGGGTTGTGGTCACCATTTCTAAGACCGTAACATAATAAGACTTCAAGACGAATGTTATGGATTTATAAATCCCCAATCAAATAAATAACTCGTCCCAGCTGACATGGAGTATACATACTTTTCCTATGGGGTTGTTGGGAGTGTTGATGATGATTGCCTTGGTCTTTGAGTTGAATTTACTAGAAAGCTCCTCCGGGTCTAGAACCCAGTCTGCACTGGTAATATTTGTCTTCTTATCAGTCTTCTAAAACATTGAAATATTTTTGGAAACATGAGACGGTGGTCATTTCAAATATGTATCCCACCTACAACTCAGGTCAGTATCAACTCAAGTATTATAAATGGTACTTAACTTTATCATGGGTAATTTTATCTGTGGAAGATAAGCAGCTCAGACTTACAAGTCGCAGTGGAATTAAGACAGGCTTGGCACCTGCCATTTGTACCATGGGTACATAGCAATCGAAGAAGGGTTCAATAATAATCACCTACAAAAATAGATGGGAGGAATGAGTATCCTGACGCAATTTGACGAATATCGTAAGAAAAACAAAGTACAAAAGTAAGTAAAAGGTCCATACAAAAATATCAAATTTCTCAAATATCTAAATAATATCAATATGCAACTGCTATATCCAATTACCCACGGCCCCACAAAAAAAAGTGATTCAAAAGCACGTTCTACATTGACTTCCCAAATCCACGAATTCCATAGCGTGATCCATCTTGTAAAGTTTCCTACCTCGTCCCCCTCCTCCACCAGACCCTGCATGGTGCTGAATAAAGAGCCGTAACCGCCCACTGTGACAAGGATCTCCTTCATGGGATCAATTGGCTGGTTGTAGACTTTTCCGTAAACTTGGGACAAAGCCTTCACCAAAGCGGGATGACCCTGTTGATAAAAAATATGTTTTACAAACATAAAAAACATTTTTAGGTATCTGGAGCACTTTGGTTTGAAAACAAAAAGGGAAGTGAAACGGCTAAGAAACTAACCACATTACCTGATGTTTATCAGCAACCACATGTTTAGAGTGAAAAACACTCAGTGATAGACTACATACAGGACGCTATGTACACCAGTACTGCTTAGAGTGCATAAACATTGCAATAACCATAAAAAGCTTTAACAGCGAAAAAGCCAAACAATTTACCATGCATAATTTAACTTGATTATGTTGATACAGCCTTCTCCAACACAGTAGTACAAAACTTTTCTTCATTCTATATATTTCTACATAGCTGGGGTGGAAATTAATGAATAGGTGTGCATATAAATGTGACTTGTAATATAAGGATGATAAGCCACCACAGTATAATTCATTTAAAGTACAAGATTTGAAAATCTTCTTGTAAATGTCGCTTACAAATCCTCTAGTGTACTGGTTCATCTTGTCCACAGATGCAGCTCTGGCTAGGGCATCCTTGACGTAAGATGGGGGAGGAATGTCTGGATATCCTTGGCCCAGGTTTACAATTGAGGGGTCCGCAGCTACGGAAGTAAAAGCCACCCTGTGATGGTAAACAACATAACTAAGGATGCTGCGTGCAAGGGTAAAACCAAAGCCTCTGGTTTCTGATTACGTTAGGAAACATTCCACTTACCAGACATTCTTGTCCAGACCCTCAATTCTTTTGGAGTTTTTATGTCGTGTAGATGCCATGATAATCTGCAAGAAGTAAATAAAACATGACACTAGACACCAATGGTGTGAATGTAGGACTTTTCCTTTCTGCTACCTGAAAGACTGAAAAGTACCTGTGAGTTTGAAAATCTTCTTGTACAGTTGATCTTAGCCAAACGGCACGCCGAACTAAAGCATTTGAGGGTTTGGTGTGTTATGCTCATGCCTATATAAAAAACAACAAAGAATTTGAAATAATTTACCCAGTCTGACGTGATAATGGGTTAGCGTGAGGAACAGTTAAAGAGGCAATAAAGGTCAAGGGTGGATAGAGAGCAGGCTATGCGACATCTAACAGTACGTGTGGCTAAAACCCACAACCTAAAGTAATAACCTTGACATTTCATCATTACATTTGGTGAAGCTTGTGTGGGTAGCGAACATTTGGCACATTGATATTATTTTTGTTTTGACTCGTTGCAAGATGGCAATGCTAACTAAGCTACCACCGAAAGCTAAGTGTGGATCTGCATTAATGCATTTTGTCTTTAAATTTACTTTATTACTTTACTTTACTTATCATTAATTGTTAAAGAGGTGGTGGCTAAGAATGTTAGCGAACACTTACTGAAAGCAGTGAGCAATGGGCAGAAGATGGCTTGTAAAACTAGTTTGTGTCCAGCAAGGTAAGATTCGTCAGAAAAATGCACCCACCCACAAATCAGACCAATGAGACCACACTGATGGCTGGGTGTGCTCTGAGAATATACCTAATGGTCCACAATCCATATTATTGCTTTTGGTATAGTTTTTGTCAAACCCAATTAACATCAATCTAGCGCAGGTATTAAATAGTAAACCAGATGAGGTAATATCGGCTAATATTTTGGTAGTCAAGTGACAGGAAAAGTGTGTTTACATTTCAAAATGCATCTGCGGTTTTGAATCGCGTTTTATAAATCCAAGACTCTCAGTCAGTTTTAGGATTGCATTCAGCAATCAAAATTGTTTAATAAATCGTGCTTCAAAAATAATTTGGCAATACTTAAAAATTATACAAATACTTTGTCTACATCCATATACCCCCAAATAAACATATCAATCTACTAACCATGGCAAAAATGTACTTATGACTTTGACCTTAGCTTCATATGACGTTGACCCTTCAGCGCTGATACACATGACAGACGTACCCTGGCAACCGCGTTGTCAATCAGCAGCTGTGCCACACAGTTCACTGGAATGTTAGCGGTCCAGGCCAAAAAATATTTGAACAAGGCTTAGGTTATAGTTTGCAGTAGTAATTCTACTCTCTTCAGACAAAATTTCAGTCTGACCAAAATTCACAATAGGCCTACAGCCTACAGGTAAATGTTAGTAAATTTTTGTGTTTGTAATAGCTCGCATTAAGGCCAAAGCTTAAGTTTGACTAGGTCCTACTTCATACAATTTGTAGCGAACGTTTAAATATTTCGCTAGCCAGCTAGTTAGTTTATCAATTTTAATTCAATAAATTATTTCACAGTAGCACTTTTTGTAACAAAAATGTAACCAATACCTTGGTCAGTTCCCTGTGCAACCCTTTGTTTTGGTACAAGTTCCTTATCATTTTATCCAAACAAACATTTTAGATTTTATTTTATTTGTCTTAACTACATCTGTTTAAAATCTACTTTACTATTGTAATCTACTTTTGTGTGTCCACGTCTGTATAGTTTGCTAAGATGGTATCAGAAGGAGAGTTAAAAGACTTTGCCCAGGGACAGTCTTTACACCGTGTTCTACAGCCTTGGTGGGATGTCTTCAGCCATTACCTCACCATCGTGATGTTCATGATTGGGACTGTAGGAGGGACCCTGCAGGTCACCTTTCGCAAAATTGTCTGTGTTTCCTGTCAAACAACATCAAAAGGATCATGTGTTGGTTTTGGCCATACACCAGCCTTAGTGCTCAATGCCAGTGCTACTGAGTTCCCACATTTTCTTCCCTTGGGAACCCGAAAGCTTGATATTCAACAATATGCCTTTGTGGATGCTGTGTGTTACGAAAAACAGCTCCATTGGTTTGCCAAGTTCTTCCCTTATGTTGTGATGTTACAAACGCTAGCCCTTGTGATTATTAGTAACTTTTGGTTCAAGTATCCCAGCACTAGCTCCAGACTCGTGCATTTTGTTTCCATTTTACACAAATGCTGTGACTCACCTTGGACCACCCGCGCCCTATCAGGAACTGTAGCAGAGCAAGGGGGTGCTCAGCCCTCTATGAGTTTGTGTTCTCCTGATGTTCCAGAGCCAAAATCCCAGGAGAGCCTGAGACCTACAGGGACAGAATTTCTCAATGTACTTGACAAAAAAGAAGGAGAGCAGGCCAAAGCTATTTTTGAAAAAGTGAAAAAGCTTAAAATTCACGTGGAGGACACAGACACAATTTATAAAATTTACATGAGGCAGATAATCATCAAATTACTCTTCCTTTTGCTCACCTTGTTTTATATCCCATATGCTGCCTCACATATCCTGTTTGAAATTGATTGTGTGGTGGAAACGCATGCGTTGATGCCATTTCAGGCTTTTCACTGTGTTCACACGTTGGCTGTTGTGTTCTGGCTTCTCTCCTTAGTCTACACAGTGTTGATGATTATTTATGGCGTAACATGCCTCTACAGTTGTTGGTGGCTGATCAGAAACTCTCTCAGAGAATACAATTTTGACTCGTTGAGGGAGGAAAGCAGCTTCAGTGACATTCCTGACGTTAAGAATGACTTTGCTTTTATTCTCCACCTTTTAGACCAATACAACCCTTTGTTCTCTAAACGTTTTGCCGTGTTCTTGTCGGAGGTCAGCGAGAAGAAACTGAGGCAGCTTAACCTGAATTACTTGTGGTCTTTAGAAAAGATTAGCCAGAAGTTGGTGCACAACACCAAGGACCAGCTGGAACTCCATCTCATGCTGCTTAGTGGGGTTCCAGATTCGGTCTTTGACATTAGGGAGCTGGAGGTTCTCAAACTGCAGCTCATCCCAGACGCAAGGCTCCCACAGAAGCTTACCCAGGTAGACAGTATATGTTTTTAATTCCTTCCATATTCATTATATATATGCAACATTTTTACATGTTTCGCGATTATTAAATTTTTTCAAATGAAAGACCAAAATAGTAATTTAAAAAAGTAACCATTAGAAACTATGCATATGATTTTTCATGCACAAATCATTTTATGTTATACTTAACAATTCAAGAGATATTGCAGACACTTTTTCCTAATCAAAGTGCAGTAAGCAAAAAAACTCAAATTAATCATTACTTATTAAACATAAAGATTTGCATCAATACAAATATTTTAGTATTTTAGTCTAAGTATATGTTATGTTTTGGCTACAAGTTGCAATTGGTTAACGGGCTAGCTACACTTCCATTCCAAAGATACGCCTCTTTTACCAAGCTTGACACTGGTCAAAGAGAACAACATCTCTTTTGTTTCTCCTGAATTTAACAAACTGCAGTGCCATCATTATGGTAATCTTTTAGTGATGTTTTCGCATCTTGAAGTTGTGTGTCTCACTCAAGCCCCACTCGTTCACACTTTCCTCTCAAAAGGTTTACAAAAAGCCTTTTAGATTGTTTGACTTGTAAGGAGACGGGGGTTGTAAACTGCATTTTGGTGTATTAATGTCTTTTCCTGTTTGCAGAAAAAGAGTGAAGGAGGCAAAACTGTTTCAGTATGCTTTTTATGTAAGTACAAGCTCAAAAATGATTGAACCTTTTTATTTTTCTCCACGTGGCTTACAGCTTGTAAGATTGAAGGAGCTGTGGCTGGATCATTCACCTGCGTCTGTTCATCTCATGGCTTTGGATTTTCTGGCTGAGAACCTAAGAATATTAAGGATCAAATTCAGCGATGTGAACCACACTCCTTGGTGGATCTTCAACCTGCGTAACTTGAGTGAACTTTATTTATATGGGAATCTGTTTTCTCAGGAGAACTCAACTTTCATAAATGGCTTACCCAAGCTCAGGAACCTGAAAGTGTTGTTCCTCAAGTGTAGTGTCACTACATTGCCCAAAGCCATTACAAATTCCCTGCAGTTGGTACAAAAGCTTTTCATAGACAATGAGGGCACACAGCTCACTACGCTTCAGAACTTAAAAATGATGTCCAACCTCATCTGCCTGGAGCTGTTGAACTGTGACCTTCAGCGAATACCAAGCCAGGTATTCAGCCTAAAGAACTTGCAGGAAATTGACCTTAAAGGAAACAATCTCAAGACAATTGAAGAAATTATCAGTTTCCAACACCTTCCAAAGCTTCACGCTCTGCGTCTGAAACACAATAGCATCGCCTACATTCCCGTCCACATTGGGGTTCTGGAAAACCTGGAGCAATTGCAGCTGAGTCAGAACTATATTAGCCTCATACCAACACAGCTGTTCCTGTGCAGCAAACTCTATCACGTGGACCTCAGTCACAACCATCTGTCTGTAATACCAGGTGAAATACAGGAGCTGAAGAGACTACAACTACTGAATGTGTCCAACAATAATGTAATTTTTTATTTTATTTTAATTTCATAAACACACTTATTCAGGAATCATTTACTAGTCAAATAATGCAGTTGGAATTTGATGAACTGATTACGTATCCCTTGTGTGAGCAGCTCTTTACTGGTTAACATATGCATTCACTTTTTTATTCACTCTCTCCTATTTCTCTATTTTAGATTGACAGACTTCCAGATGAATTGTTTCAATGCAAGACACTGCAGTTTCTCCTCTTGAGTCACAATAGTCTGACAGTCATACCAGACCAGGTGAGGGAGCTGACCAATCTGGTTCTGCTAGACATAAGAGAAAACCAGCTGGAGAGTCTACCAGCTGAACTGGAGGAGTGTCAGAACCTGGTGCATGGTGGTCTGCTGGTCGAGGAGGGTCTCCTCAACTCCCTGCCCCCAAGCGTAAAAGAAGGGTTTCAGACTAGGCCGGATAAAGAGCTTAATGTCAGCAAATTGGAAACAGAGGGAGCAGGACATTCTCTGAACTGTAACCAGAAAATTTGCAATACATCAGGACATGGAGACAGTGGCCCAATCTATTCCATGTGAATTACTCTGATTTACAACATTGCATGCATATGAAAGCACAGTAGTTGACCATTCGCTAGTGAGAATATAAGTTATTTAATTATTATTTTTATGCCAGATACAAATAAAATATAAGTTTGAAACACATTAAAAACAATCAGCAATGCTATTTGGTCAGATATTGTACTGAAATAAACATGTACGTTTATCACACAATTAGTTTAAGGCATAATTGAATGTAGTTCAATATCTGTCAGGGGATATTTGGCACTGTGATCCTACGGAATTGCAAGCTATTTTTGGCTAAGCATTGGATTGGATTGTAAACCATGTAGGCGGCTGCATGTGCTTGCATGACTAACAGTCATCTTAGGTAATGTGTTTCTTAGTGAGCTGCACGAGTGAGAGAAAAGAAAACTATAAAGTTTTGCCTACAGCGTCTGAAATTAAGTCCACGCCCTGCCTGACAGTGTACAGTGTCAGCAGTCATTCTCCTCGACTACCACCCGACATAACGGAAAGAAGAGCAACGACGCAAGTACATAATGCAGCTGCCTTGAGGGTCTCATCGACGACAACGAGGCGCTCCGAACAAAGCTTGTCGAACATCACCTCCGAGGTATGGTAAATCATATTTTCAAATCAATTTTGGGAAATGTTTTTAGACCTTGATATTGATGTAAATTATACAATGAAACATTCTGCTGTGTACAATTTGTATTACAAACGATTGTGAGGCGTTGTAACTGGAAGTCGTCTTCAAAATACTCGATTGTGAGGCAATGCATTTTTCCTTTTGGAACGTCTGAAAGCTAAATGCGTAGGTATGCCATACTCTGGTACCTAAATAGTTGTCAATAAAAAAGTGTTTCCATGTGTTGTGTGGAGAGTGCATTCCAGTGCCTATTATTGTGGGTAACTTGAGAGCCGTGAAATGCGAAAGCTACACTAGTCATTCAGCACTGGCACAGCAAGTTTACCTGTACACATTAGGCAATGTAGTTATACAATATTTCGCGCAATGAATGAAAAGTACACACAACACCAGAGGTTAAAATAAAGAACTAGTATAGCTAAACTATTCTAATCGTGACTATAGAGTCAAAGCTCCTAAGATGTTTTTGTTTACCCTGACTATGATCTTAATGAACGCCTATCGGACTTGCTTTGTATTCTTACTGGGTGTGATCCAAACATTAATAGTCTGTTTTTGGATGTCTTCCTTTCAGGAAGAGGTAGGCACTGGGGATATGGCCTGGCTAGCCTTGCGGTGACTGACTCATTCAGTGGAAAATAAACATTCCCTTTCTAATGCTGAAAGCACCCATTAACCCATGGTTCTTGCATACCTTTACACGTTTTATAAATTTGACTTCACATATGCAACAACAAACACAAAACAGATTTGTGAATAAGAATGTATGTTACTGTTTTCTAAGAAATCCAATGGTTCATGTATATATTACAGTCCTAAATACAGTATATGATAAGTGTTCCTAAGACTTTTGTCTAAACATCCCCAATTGGGCATCCTCTTTCTTTCCTGTCCAGGCATTATGGAAGAACTTAGACCTTGTACATTCTATTAAATTATAAGGCTTTGTCAGTGGCTCATGATGTCATGAACTAAAAAGACCAAGCCACTGAAGGGGGGAACATAACTAAGATTTCTAATAGAACACACCCACAAACAATCTCAAGATTGTAGAAACAAGATCCCTGTTGTAGATATCATGTACATCGCAAAGTTTTTCTTAAACAACACATGCACATTGTAGGTAATGCTTTTTTTAAAATTGTTTTGTGTAACTGTTTCAGTGCAAATAGGCATATTTTGTTGGGCCAAGCCACAACATTCATAGTGTAAACATATGTAGTTTATTTCAAGCTTTTTTCTAGACATTGCCGGCAACTAGAATGCAATTACAGGGTGATCAGGAATCATATAAACCAAAGGCAAAGTGTGCAGGGAGAACATTTGTCCACATTTTACTGTTTGGATTTAATCATACCGGGTTTACAATATAAATATATAGTTTAAAGATACGTTCCCATCAAAGCTAAAGGTTTACCCAAATTTTTGTCCATGAGGAAATATGTGTGCACCCTCGTTTGGATTTACTGGAAGGGGGGAAATGTGATCCTGCACTTTATTGTGAGGGCAGGGTTAAGACCCAGCGGTGGGTGGGTGCAAAGGGGGTGTGGTCTAAAACTCTACTAAAACACCTCTTCATCCTACGGCTCTGACTATAATAGATATGTAAAGTGCTATGTATTTATAGGGTTTGGGGTTAACAATGGACTCCCCATCCCTCACACATGCTCCCATGTGCATGTCTATGCGAATAGAGCAACAAGAATGAAGAATAAAAGGGTATGGGACATTAAGTGATGAGTCATTGTGTGTTGTTATGCCAACGTCTGCCAGATGTTGAAGGGTCACTATGTAGTCTTGTATTTCTTTGTCCTATAATAATATAATTTACAGCATTAATAAACATAAGCATTATCTGATTACAGCCATGGTGGTTTGGGCTTGACCAACCATCTGTAAAAGGAATGCCAGATTTACACGTACATGTCATTTTCCTTTAGACAATTGAAATCTAGTTTCCATGTGAGGATCGATATTCTGACATTTCTGTGTTCTCTCTAAGAATAACTTTGTGTTTTAATTCTGCTGTTTGCCCATCCCAATTTATTTGATAACAAATTGATTTCTTATAAACTATTACGCTTTGGCAAAATTTGCTGCAGACTTGCTGGACAAACAAAAGAAAGGTCATTTCCTGAGAGTGATAAATTTTGTACACACAATGAACCCCATAACACTGATGCCAGTTGTTCCGTATTCCCCCTTGTCCACGTAAATATTATTTGAATAAACATTTATCATACCGGCGGCAAAATCATTAACTTTGCCTTGACTTTATCCCGTTTCTGTTTAAACAGACGTCATGATTCCTGTGACAGAATTCCGTCAGTTCACAGAGCAGCAGCCAGCGTTCCGCGTGCTAAAGCCATGGTGGGATGTGTTCACAGACTACCTCTCCGTGGTCATGCTCATGATAGGAGTGTTCGGCTGCACTCTACAGGTCAGTAGCGTTTCTGCTCATAAACCATACGTGCTTTTGGGGCAAGAAAACGTTTTTTACTTAACGTTTTATTTTATTTTTTGTTAAGAGTAAGGGCGTAGAATAGAGTTTGTTTTTGGTGACTCCCAAATGCATGCTTCACTTTGCATTCTTGGTTGTAACCAACCTTTCCGGTTGGGAGTGTTTGGTTTGACTACAGGAGTTGACTGAGGGGAAGGGTACAGACATTGGTCTGTACTGGTGAGTGAAAAGACCATTCATAAAAAGTATTTGAAGTAATTTTTTTAGTTTATATATCTTCCGCGATTCGAATCATCGAGATGTTATTTAATTAAAAAAAATATTTCAGTTTCACTAATTAGTCAAGCAAAATAGAATAATTATGCAAAGAGAGAGGAGAGATGGCTACAGAGTCTAGTAACCAAACAGCCTTGTATATAATACAGAAGGCTCACATTTCAGTAACTGTTTACCAGCAGAAAGGGGAGAAATTCCTCTACCCCACCCCATGAAACCCCTCCAGCACTACTCCTCATAAACACTCGATTGAAAAGGCCTCTTCATGGCCAGCTGTGTGTGGCTGGTTTGTAAACCCTCTGTGTTACACCAAATACATCTCCCTGAAGACAAACCCAAATAGTATTAGCAGGAAGCCGTCTATCTGGGAGGCAACATCCTTTTGTTGTCCTTTGAGAGAGGGCTCCCAAAGCACAGCTGTCTGGAAAACATTCTGCTTTAGTTAGTATACAGAATGGACAAATTCAAAAGCATTCAGGCGAGTATGGGCAGTTACTTTCACAAGCTGGATCCCAGCCAAAGAGAAGGCATTATTTAACTGTAATTAATACATTTCCTGGAATTATAGTGAGTGTGCTGACTCATTTTAAAGTGGTGGGAAAAGCAAAGCAGTGTTTCTGAGGGTTAAACCATGTTGTTAGGCCAAAAGGGGTCATAAACAATAAGCATGGTGGTAGTTGTTCTGCTGAACGTTTGTGAGATATTTTGGCACGAGAGACATGGCTGTAGTGTGGACTAATCTGCTGATACTCTTCTTTAAGACCTTAGACTAAACGTAATGTCTCGTCTGTGGTGTGTGTGCTGATGGCAACGTTCCTCTACCCTAACCACTACATTCCCCCCCAAAAAATACACTTTATGTGTCCTTGTGTTGTGTAATTAAAAAAAGTTTGAATTTCTAAATCTATAGTATTTATAAAAAAAAAAAAAGAGTCAAGCTTTCATCCCTCACTGAAATTGAATGGATCTGGATCAATGTAAGTTGAGTGTGTGCTGCAGGCTTCATCTCTGCTTTCAGTCCATTGTAGTTCGAGTATACAATGCTTTTTATCGATTTATGACCACGCCCGTCAATGCCATGTAATATGAGACTAAAAGGATCCGCTATTCCTTTCTGTTGGTGTCAATTCTAGCTTTGAAGCTTTCCTTATATATTATCCTTATGTCTAAGCATTTAGTGTTGGTTGGCTTTGAACGTCTACTTGTAAACTGTATACTGGCGCCATCTTCTGGTGGTTACTGAAATCTACTGGTGTGTGCCCACAAATCGCATGCTATTTCATCCTCCATTCTGCTTAAAGCCAATATTTTTAACTTTTTTTAAATTAACGGATTATCAATACATTTCTTCTGATAGCACATTGTAATGTCTATGGGAGAATTAAAAAATCGCGGTTCAGATCAGTCCTCTCGAAGTCTCAATATTTAACACAAATTTTGTCTGCCATCGTGCAGGATCTCCCGCGAAACTGTGAGGAATTGCGTAATGGCACAATCAAGTGCGTCACTAAATCAGGAAGAGATGCCCATACTTGTACAGCCGTTGATCATGCTAGCGATATGCAGTGACCATGAGAATTCTGCCTTCCTTGCGACGACGGTTGGGGAAAAATAATTACACTAAGCAAACAGTAGGGGTCGTCAAAATCACCTCCTACACATAAACTGCCTCTAGTAGTAACTTTAATTTCAACATGCTGTTTTGTTTCATTTCAGGTGATGCAAGACAAAATCCTTTGTCTACCTCAGGGGGCGTCTAGTCCATCCCTGCCCAATCAAACCATCCTCCTGCGGAACATCAGTGAACCTGCTGTGACTTTGCCGACGTCATCGCTACCTTCCCCCACACATGCAGCACCTCTACCCATTGAAATGAAGGGCTTGAAGACAAACCTCGACTTTCAACAGTACCTGTTCATTAACCAGATGTGTTATGAGAAGGCCTTGCATTGGTATGCCAAGTACTTCCCATATCTGGTCCTCATACACACGGTCATATTCATGGTACTGAGCAACTTCTGGTTCAAATTTCCAGGATCCAGTTCCAAAATCGAGCATTTCATCTCCATCTTAGGCAAGTGCTTCGATTCCCCCTGGACCACCCGTGCCTTGTCCGAGGTTTCCGGGGAGAACCCGGAGGAAAAGGAGAACCAGAGGAAAAGCAGCGCCTCCAAGACCAGTCCCAGTGTGGTGGCGGAGGAGGGCACGTTGGAGGAGACAGAGTCCCTCCGCTCTCTGGCCGACAAGATAGTCGTCGACAAGCCGACGGCCAGCGCCCTGGATAAAAAAGAGGGAGAACAAGCCAAAGCCCTTTTTGAAAAAGTCAAGAAGTTTCGCTTGCACGTGGAGGAGAAGGACATCCTTTACATTATGTACGTACGCCAGACTGTGCTCAAAGTGCTGAAGTTCCTCCTCATCGTGGCGTACAACAGCGCGCTAGTGTGTAAAGTGCAAATCACGGTGAAGTGTAACGTCGACATACAACACATGATAGGCTACAGCCATTTCTCATGCAATCACACCATGGCGCACCTGTTTTCCAAGCTGTCGTACTGCTACCTGTGTTTCGTCTGCGTATATGGACTCACGTGCCTTTACACCTCCTACTGGCTGTTTTACCGCTCGCTGAAGGAATACTCCTTTGAGTATGTGCGACAGGAAACGGGCATCGACGACATCCCGGACGTAAAGAACGACTTTGCTTTCATGCTCCACATGATCGACCAGTACGACCCGCTCTATTCCAAACGGTTTGCCGTGTTTCTGTCCGAGGTCAGCGAGAACAAACTGAAGCAGCTTAACTTGAACCACGACTGGACGCCGGAGAAGCTGCGTCAGAGGCTGCAGACCAACGCCAGCAACAGGCTGGAGCTGCAGCTGTTCATGCTCTCGGGCCTCCCCGACACCATTTTCGAGGTGACCGAGCTCCAGTCTCTGAAGCTGGAGATCATCAACAACGTCACCATCCCGGCCTCCATCTCCCAGCTTGAGCAGCTCCAGGAGTTGTCCCTGTACCAGTGCAGCCTGAAGCTGCACCCGGCTGCCACCTCCTTCCTGAAGGAGAACCTCAAGGTGCTGAGGGTGAAGTTCGACGACAGCAGGGAGCTCCCCCATTGGCTGTACAGCCTGCGGAACCTCGAGGAGCTTCACCTGAGTGGCTCGCTGAGCCCCGACGCCTCAAAAAACATCACCATGGAGTCGCTGAGAGAGCTGAAGTGCTTGAAGACCCTCACTCTGAAAAGTAACTTCACCAAAATCCCCCAGTCCATTGTGGACGTGGCCAGTCATTTACAGAAGCTGTTTGTGTACAACGACGGCACTAAGCTGGTGATGCTCAACAACCTGAAAAAGATGGTTAATCTGACCGAGCTGGAACTGGTCCACTGCGACCTGGAGCGCATTCCACACTCTATCTTTAGTCTCAGTAACCTGCAGGAGCTGGACCTGAAGGAAAATAATATCCGCTCCATAGAAGAGATAGTCAGCTTCCAGCATCTCCGTAAGCTCACTTGCCTCAAATTGTGGCACAACAGCATTACTTACATCCCTGAGCATATAAAGAAGCTGAGCAGTCTGGAGCGCCTGTACTTTGGTCACAACAAAATTGAAATATTACCCTCACACCTTTTCCTCTGCAATAAGTTGCGCTACTTAGAAATGTCCAACAATGACATAAGATTTATTCCTCCGGAGGTCGGTGTTCTCCAAAGCCTGCAGTATTTCTCTGTCAGCTGCAACAAAATTGAGAATCTCCCCGACGAGCTCTTCTTTTGCAAAAAGTTGAAAACTCTAAAGCTTGGCAAGAACCTGTTGTCTTCACTTTCACCAAAGATTTCCTACTTGATTCATTTGACACACCTGGGGCTTAAGGGCAACCACTTTGAGATGCTTCCTCCAGAGCTCGGCTACTGCAAGGCACTGAACCGCACTGGGCTTGTTGTGGAGGACATCTTGTTTGTGACACTGCCTTCAGATGTCAGGGACCAAATGGAGGCTGAGTGAGCCGCCTTATCTTTGCCAAAGTGCCAATTGTTTTAACTAGGACTCAGTTAAATGTTAGCTTTTGTGGCTGTAAGTTGTTATTAAATTGAAGTTATATGCCTAATTCTCACAGTGGAACCCAAGATATCTATGGTTGACAAATTGAGAAAGAGAGTTGTGTTGTTTTATGACTAGAAAATGCCTTAAATTCACATGCAACTAGTCTGCTTTTTATACATGTCAGCAACCATATTGCTTTTATATTTTTTATAATTTGTGTTATTTTTTATTTTTTTTGGTAGTGCAAGTTTATCTCACGTAACTGTTATGCTGGATCTACTGTACGCCATTATAATGGGATATATCCTAGTTTAAGTAGGATTTTTTTTTATTGTAAGTTATTGCCATGACTGTTTAATTGCAAAATGATGTCAAATCTCTTTTTGCTCTTTCACTTTGCTGAATACTCATTGTCCAATATATGACTCATATTGTGAGAGATGCATTGTTCAATTCTCCCACACGTATTTGACCTGTTTATTACCTAGTCGAAAACTTCTGCTAAAGCCATGGCCTTTTTTTTCTCACAGCAAATTGTACAAATATACATATTTATTAATGTAGCAAAAACAAAATCATAATAATGAATAAGAGCATTATTAAATATTGTACTTCTTTACTCAGGTAGTATTTTTTTTTACCTGAAAAGCAGTTGGTGACCCCTAAGTTCTTTCTGGCTGGCAGGGTCATCATTTACACAGCTATGAGTAATAGCGTTTTGGTTCAGTGATGACAAATGCATTAAAGTCAACTGTGTAGCCTTGCTTACCATTGTTTAAGGTGTGTAGGTAGCTAAATTACATTTGTACTCCTCAAATGTTTTGCATTGGATGTAGAGGTTCACTGTTTGGGCCTTATACTTCACCTGCTGCTGAATATGTCCGTAATAAATGTGCCTTTCAAGGACACTACAAGTTTAAAAGATATATTCAATGAAAAATGTATTAAGAAACATAATTGTATGGCTGTCTATTCTATTGAAGGTTAAATACGATTTATGTAGTATAAACTGAAAGAGATTCAGTAGATGGGGGATTAAAGTAAAGTACTTCCCTTAAAAGGCAAAATGTATGCATGTCTAGATACTATATTAGTGTTTCATTCATGGCCATGTATGATGAACCAAAGAACATTTAAGTTGGCAATATTATCTTAAAATATTTATATGTACAATATATATATATATATATATATATATATATATATATATATATATATATATATATCAGGCAACGACTATGATGGCAAATGTCACCTTTAACAAAATGCAACCTAAATGACACACATATATATATTTACACAGATTTGTGCTAAGACGTGGCACGTAATATTATATTAAACTTGATCAATAAGTAATGCAGTGGGGGAAGTCAAGGTGTGGGAAGTTAGGGTTTGCAGATGGGAGATGCATCTTCTGTGTCCAGCCCTTTTTGCTAAACCCTCTTGCATAGGGTCATTGGACAAAAACAATGAAGTCCCATTAGAAATACATGAAGGAGATACTTTTTTGTGTGTGTGTGTGTGTGTGGGGGGGGGGTCAAACCTTTTGCCAATGTACTAACCCCATACTGTAAAGGTGTGAATATTCATAACTCAATAGTGTGCCAAAGTCAGATTTCAAATATCAGGCTTTTTTGGCCACCTTCTGTCTAACTGTTTGTGTATGAGTTTGTGTATGATGGTACACAATATGTGGTATGTTATTGCATATATTGTTTTGAAAATAAACACCTAGCTAACAAATAAGCTGAAATACCCTACAGGTGTCACCCGAACTGAAGGAAAAAAAAGCAAGCGCAGGATACCTAAAACATGAGTTAATTCTCCATTTATCTATTTATCTATTAATAATTATTTATCTATTATTAATTCGCAATAACATTGTTATAGTGCATAATGCAAATCATAGTGCAAACAATTACTTATCTGGACCTTCGTCTATTATTGCTGCTTTACAAGCATGCAGCTCAGTAGTGTACAATAGAGGAGTTTGACCTGTGCTGTCGGTCCATCCACTGATATACAATTCATTGTATTTACATAGCGCATTTCTGACACCCAAAGACACTTCACAATATCTACATAGATAACGTGACAAAAATAACCATTAAACAGAAACTGGTTGAACGGACAGAGAGCAGGTCTAACTATAAGTACAACAAAAGGATTGCATATTAGTAAGAAAAGGACCGGATTCTGAACAGAGGTATAACCCTATACGGGAAGGTGCTGATAAACTAGTCATGCAATTTACTCTGACTTTTAAGAGAGGTCAACAATGAAAATTCCTCTGCACCTTTGCTGTTTGTTTTGTTACGTAACTGTTCGCTGGAAGATCAAGCTTGATTTATCTGGTAGATTATGTGTGGACTCCACTTATTGGATGTTTTTGTATTGACCTGAATGAAGGGCTATTCAAGCATGCTTGAAGCATGCTTGGGTTGGTTTAGCTCAGCTGGCTCTAAAGCATTCACTCATCCGCTGTAAAAACATGAAGATCAAGCAACTATAATGGCAAATGTCACCTTTAACAAAATGCAACCTGAATTACAAGACTGAAAAAGGCCATCGAACAAATATCGCAGTGTGTGATTCGAATACCTGTAAACAAAATGATAAAAGCACCTTAATGACACAAAACAATATTTAAATAATAGGCATGACTCATGAATCTCATGACATAACATATCGGTATTTTGACAGTTGTGGCTTTCCCCCCAAAATGAAGACCGTGGCCTTCGCCCGTTCGAATAGCCGCAGTGTGTCGCCGTGGAGGACCGGACCATCGGTGGCAAAGTGGGGGGAGTCTGTCTAATCTTCTTGCTGGTCATACGGTTGAATTGATGCGGGGCAGCAAGGGATGTTGTGCTATTTATTTTTTTACGGTTTTAACATGGGATGTACAAAGAATTGATGTTGTTTGATAGAGGTGGGTAGGATATTTTGATCAAACCAACCGAAGGTGGGTTTCAATAATTTAAGTTATTCACTGCCGTATTTATCTAAGGTTGTTACCTTATGAATAATAACTGCATCTAAATTGGTTTAGAAATATTTTTTATCAACGTGTCCGTAGGAAAGTGCTAATCCGAGGCTCTCTTTTGGTGGCCTATATTGTACTTCCTATAAACACGGATGAAATACTCTGCATCCACAACATCAAAACAACGCAAAACCGGTTTATGACGATAACATAGTTAAAGTGGAACATGACGCACATTCCTTGTATGTAAAGAAGCGAACCCTTCTGTTATTTCAATGGCCAGGGTCTAAATCCAATTCCATTTTCTGAGTGATTTTACCACAAATTTTCTTGTTCACCATTCTGTGACCTACTTAGATGTAGTTATTTGGCATAGGCCAGCATCATATGGCTGCATAATATTGTTATTTTAAAATCAGACTCCAGACAAGGGAGTAAAAACTTAAGAGGAGTTGTTGTGTGACGTCATGGCTATCAAATGGGGCATGACAACGTTTTATGTATGCGTATTTATAGTGTTCCCATATAAATCCAGACAAATTACAAACTCGTCAGTTTATACTATGTTTACAGTAAACATAGGCCTAGAGGCTTCACTCTAGTTATCACTGACCTTCACCTGCAAACGAGTTATAAAGATTAATTAGCAAACAGGTTGAACATGTTTATTAGACATTAACTCAGAGAATATAAACACACTTACATTTAGCCCGCCAGTGGTAAAGACTTCGGTCTTTAAACTGACGGGCTTCAGACTGAAACCCTTGCTTGTGTTGACTCAAATGTTTAAATTTCCTTCAAAAGCAATCATCCCTAGGTTATGATATTATAGAATTTATTAGTAATCAGCTTGTTTGTGCAGTTCATGAAGTGTTGAATTCCCTGGAGAGTACACAAGTATTTAATATAAAAAATAAAAAATGTGACGGCTGCTTTAACGTTAACATATCTGTCAAGCACAAAATAGGCTACTTAATTTGTAAAATCAATACTGATCAAATCTTGGCCAAGAATGGATCCTACCATTTCTAGGTTGCGTAAGGGGGCAGCAGTTTTGCTCACTTAGATCACTGCTGCCCTTAAGAGTATTTATGCATAACTATATGGGTGACCTGGAATTCAAGTAAAAATCAAAACAAATGTGTCACAGAAAAATTGCTCCTATTTTTGAAAAAACGCAACTCCACACAAACACACAAGCACACACATGCAAAAACATGAACTTTCCCAAGGTTGGCGCCAATCCAGGCTCTGAATGTATTTCGATTGGTAGTGGTACTAATGCAAATTTTAATAGTTCTGCAAAGCCACTCTTCCAAGAAATTAGTAGTGTAGCTTGGTGCAGACAGCACTAAACTTTCCTGAAGAGGTAAGCACTATCAGCGATGACAGTAATCTTGCATTGCAACTTAAATAAAATGTTCTTTATCACTTAGGTCAATAAGCTACCTAGCTAATAATGTTCCTAGTCTTCTCTTCCAGAACGGAGTGCTTATTTTCGGCGCCAATTTAATGTTAGCTAACTGCCATATTATTGTGACTTATGTTGCTTGCTTTATTAAAAACACAAAGCTGGAATCCAAATAAAGTTACTAGTGTTAACCAACGTTATGGTCCTCTTTGTGATAATACAGTTAAACAATAAATTAGCTTACTTGCAAAAGGTCCCTATTCTTCAACAATGTCAGTAATGATTTCTGTCAGTCCTTATGTTTTAGCAAACCTTAATTTATTCTTACTTAAATTTTATATTTTACGATGCCAGGCAACTTTATACTGGTAAAGGTTATACCACATTGATGCTACATGCCACTCCTGTCTCCAGCCACAGCAAGTAACTTGCTCAGACTAAGATAACATGTTTTTTGGGGGCTAAACTTAAAGGTCAGCAGCTACAGCCATCAGTGGTTTCGCTAACTAGCCATGTAAGATATGGCAACATTATGTTGTAAGATACAGATTTATTACAAACTCTGAACCAGTGACGAGCGGTGAGATAGAGGCTGAGGCTGCGTCTCAATATATATACTATATAAAATTATATACAGCTAATAAATTAGCCGGAAAAAGATTAAGCATATCCCAATACACACCATGTCAAATGCAGTATGGCAAAAATGCATGCAACAGTACATACTTTGCAAGTGCAGCTGAAGTACCTACTACGACTTGTACAAGAAAACGTTTATGCAATTTGAGACGCAGTGAGTACGATCGTGTCAGTTTTTGTTTACTGCGCATGTCAGACGAACGGTTGTGTGCGTTTGTTTTGATTACATACACCGATTAATGCAAAGAATCATGTAGACGCGTCTATTGAGTAATCGCATTACTAACTACGCGTGTGTCCGGAATGATCGTATTATTGGCATGAACCAACAATTTCCCATAATCGGGTTTCTCATGGTTTTATCCACTCACTGTTAGCAAAGAACGTTCTTGCGCTTCAATATTGGCAACTCATGCCTGGTTTACACATCTCCGTGAGCGCGTTAGCGAACGTAAACGTTCATTTGGCGTTTCCGTTCGCACAGTAGTTTGCCTACATACTTCAACGTAAGTTTAACGGGCCCACTAGGTGGCAGTGTCGCATTCAGAAATCCAAAATGTACAGAAAACCGAATAAGAAGCACAGACACGGAAACTCTCGTTCATGTCCCGCGAAAGTATAAACAAAGAGACGAATGTTGCTCACTGCTTTTCATATTTTCTTTTATCAAATCAAATCAAGTTAATTTATAGAGCACGTTTAAAACAAGCAGCGCTGACCAAAGTGCTGTACATTCACATACATACAGTTTATCAAACAATACAGATCACAGTTGTAACATATACAGCCTATATGTAGGCTACAAGCTTAGACTTGCTAAGTGCATAGAAAACCACTAATATGATTCGAAGGCTATTGACTATTGAAGCTTCACTTCTCGACTCTCCATAGTTTCAGCGGAGCTTCGCAAATTTGGCGATTTTTACTATGAAAATGATTGGAATTACAGAGGAATTACATTTGTAGATTAGGATAATCTAATTTATTTAATTTATTTTTATTTAGTTTTAGTTATTTTCGTAATATTTTCATTGGAGTATGCCGGGTTATGACAGGTGAGGCTCTGCCTCCCCTGACCGCAGGTCACTGCTCTGAACACACTCCTGAAGTTGGGACAGAGAATCCTACTCTGGCAGTAAGAGTTAAGAACATTTTGTCTGGGATAGGTGTTCAAAACATGAAATTGCTCAGCAATGATCCTGTTAAGCACACCATTTATTATGAGCAGTCATCTTGCTGATAGCTGTTAGCACGCAACCCTATTCATGCATTAGAAAATCAATGTCACTATGCTGACCCCGGGCCATATTGCCTACAACCAAAACAGCAAAACAAGGCCTATTTCAAATGCATGCATTATATATGTTTAGGATGGTAAAAATATAGTAATGCATGGTAAACTAATGTAGGAGCACGCAACAGGACTTAGCCTTCTATTGTATGTAGTAAATAGATTTAGATATGACCAGCCAATTTCCTAAATAATTTTAGGCTGTCAGCACAACCACTATTATATATGTTTTACACTTTGTCATGTTCAAAACCTGAAAAAAGTTGATTGTTGACAATAATATTAATAGCAGTTTTGTTGGTAGTTTCTGGGTTGGGTTCAGCAAAACTAGATCAATAAATAGGCTATATAAAATTTATTTAAAGTAAGCAACCATGATCTTAATTAAACCAATTTTACTCCCTACAAAATATTCTACTGTCATAAACCTAGATTTCAAATTACATGTACGAGAGAGCTTAGATTGCTTCCTTCCATGTACAGAAATGTCCACTAGACATTTTATTCACCTAGAGGCCCCTTAATGAGTTTTTCTATTCTCCTTTTAGCGGACTTGGCAAAAAAAAAGGGAAGAAGAAACGCCCTTTGAATCTCATGACTCTGCCTCTGTCACCACTAACACATTTCAACTAAGCCTTACTGCACTCTGAAGCGACCATGATTTGCACACACACAGGATTAATTTCTGCTATACTATAATGAGATATGGGTGAGGAAAATATTATGTAATTGCTATGCAATGTTAAGCAACAGCTAATTCATATAACACTCATTTGTGACATTAAATATATAACATTTTATTACAGCTTTATTAGAAAATTCAGCAATAGAAATTATTTAAACCATGGGATAAAAAGACCAAGAATGGACATATTTTATATATAACTAGCTGCTCTTGCATGGTAAACACTGGTTTAGTCCAATTAGGAATTTACCTTATAATCATTGTTACACACTGTATGGTACATTACAAAGGTCAGGGATTGCTTCAGCATTAATTTGACAAAATAATAAAAAATTATTTAGTTTTATTAAATTAAAACTTTGAACGATGACTACATGAAAAACAGGCAATTTCTGATGAAATCTTTTTTGTGTAAATAATCAAGGAACAATGCAACAAAACAAGGACATTTGCTGGGCTGAGTTCGAGGCTAATCATCACATCATTATAGTTATATCATCATTATATTAGTTTTACTATGTGCAATATCTGTAAAAAGCTGTATAATTTTTTCTTTTTTATTTGTTCTCCTTCTCACAGGAATGTTCAGTCTCTCCAATGTAACGGCCTTCGGTGAAATCGAGCCAACCTACCGCATTCTCAAACCATGGTGGGACGTATTCATGGATTACATCACAGTTGTCATGCTGATGCTGTCCATATTTGCCGGGACGATGCAGATATCCAAAGACCAAGTGGTTTGCCTTCCGTTACATGAACCCGAGCTATATCAGCGGGGTGGTAGCCTCACGACAGAGCGCCCAACAGAGGCTGTAATTACCAAAGACACCATGATTCCTCTGGCTGCAACAACATCTCCAATGACCAAAGACTTACTTGAAAGCGTCACAGACGGACCGAAGTTCCAACATCCTACTGACCTCGGCCATACCGATCCATCAGGCATTAAAAATAACTTGGATTTCCAGCAGTACATGTATATCAGCCAGCTGTGCTACCACATTTCACTGCCCTGGTTCTCCAAATACTTCCCCTATCTGGCTTTATTTCACACCGTCATACTAATGGTAAGCAGCAACTTCTGGTTTAAATATCCCAAAACTAGCTCCAAAATAGAACACTTCGTCTCGATCCTTGGAAAATGCTTTGAGTCGCAATGGACAACCAAAGCTTTGTCTGAGACTGCGTGTGAGCACACAGAGGAGACCAAACAGAGGCTGTCTCTCAGCTCGGCTCTACCAAAGCATTTTTCAACCTGTAGCGCTGACGGAAGCCCACTCGAAACCAATCCTACGGTGTCTAGATCCGGGGTCAGCTTCAGTGAGAAACCCACTGAGCCAGTGCAAATGATGACTATACTGGATAAGAAAGATAACGAACAAGCAAAGGCCCTTTTTGAAAAGGTTAGGAAATTACGCAGTCACATTGAGGACAGCGACTTGATATACAAAATGTATGTGACTCAAACATCGATCAAAGCAGTGAAGTTTGTTATGATTACATGTTACACTTTGACTTTTGTCACTAAAATGGATTTTTACCATTTATGTGAACCAGATCTAACATATCTCACTGGCTATTCTAAATTCATGTGTACACATAACATGGCATTTGTTTTGAGAAAGCTGCTTATCAGCTATATTGTTCTGATAACCGTATACGGCATTGTCTGTGTTTACACACTGTTTTGGCTTTTTCGGCGATCTCTGAAGGAATATTCATTCGAAAAACTCAGAGAGGAGAGTAACTTCAGTGACATTCCTGACGTTAAAAATGACTTTGCTTTTCTCCTGCATATGGTTGATCAATACGACCGGCTGTATTCGAGTCGCTTTGGCGTCTTCCTCTCTGAGGTTAGTGAAAACAAACTCAGAGAAGTCAGCTTGAATCAAGAGTGGACTCATGAGAAGCTCCGGCAGAATGTCTCTCGTAATGCACAGGATAAGGTTGAACTCCATCTTTTCATGTTGTCAGGCCTACCAGAGGGCGTCTTTGACTTTTATGATGTTGATATCCTCAAACTAGAGTCCATCCCGGAGGCCAGGCTAACGTCAAAGGTCACCCAATTGTTGCACCTCTGTGAGCTTCACATTTACCACTGTCCCGTCAAATTGGACCAGGCTGCGTTTACATTCCTGAGCGAACGTCTCCGTATCGTTCACGTCAAATTTACAGATGTTGCAGAGATTCCGCCTTGGGTATACTTGTTGAAGTGTTTAATCGAACTGTACTTATACGGTCATCTTAGTTCTGACAATAAAATGATTGGCTTAGAATCACTACGTGATTTGAAGAACCTAAAGTTGTTGCATTTGAAATGCAACCTGACAAAGATTCCCCCCAACTTAACAGATGTAGCTACGCATCTGGTCAAGCTTGTGATTCAGAATGACGGTACCAAACTTTTCGTAATGAACACTTTAAAGAAAATGACCAACCTAGCTGAGCTAGAGCTTCATAGCTGTCAAATGGAGAAAATCCCGCATGGCATTTTTAGTTTAACCAACCTTCAGGAGCTCGACATGAAATCCAATCACATGCAGAATATTGAGGAGATTGTTAGTCTTCAGCATCTCAAGAAGCTGGTTTGCCTCAAATTCTCGCACAATAAAATTCAAAGCATTCCAGTGTCAATAAACAGCATCAGAAACCTCGAGTCACTCTATCTGTCACATAACATGCTCGACTCCCTGCCCGTGGAGTTATTCGATCTTGTCAAACTGAGGAACCTGGACGTCAGCTACAACTCCATTACAAAGATACCCCCACAGGTGGGCATGTTGCAGAACATGCAGCTTTTCGCCATCACAGGCAACAAAGTGGAAGTGTTGCCCGGCCACCTGTTTAGATGTCTAAACCTGAGGACACTATGTCTGGGTTACAACGCCATCTCAGTCCTACCAGAGAAGATTGGCCAGCTGGTCCAGCTCTCGCACTTGGAACTCAAAGTGAACTCCCTGGAGCGTCTCCCCGAACAACTGAGACATTGTCACTTGCTCCGCAGGAGTGGCCTTTTAGTGGAAGACCATCTCTTTGAATCGCTACCAGCTGATGTCAGGGAGAAGATTAATCAGGATTCCAATGGTTGATGCTTTTGTTTAAAACAGTGTTAGGTGTATTAAGGTTAATTAAGCTTGCAAAAGTAACATAGTATTTAAGTAAATAGAGTGGAATGGAATAGTATTTTTCTCCACAATTGAAAACGACTCTTAAAAAATTAATAAGACCTAAAAAATGAAAGTAACCTGTCATTTTGGTTTTCTCAAATAAATTTGAGACACAATTTAATGTCAACTAAAATGAAATGCAATTAAGGTCCTCAGATTCGTAGGAAGTTATTTCACTTGTAGTTTGGCAGACCTAATCACATCCTTGATGTCTACATTATTGTCTTTTTGTTGTTTTGAAACACCATTTTTTTATCTTGACATGGTGAATTCCAATCAATAAAGGGGTCGATGTCTTTGGCCTGACTTTGTGTTAATTTCTTGATTTAACTTGCTTTTGAATTGCTGTTCAAATGAAACGTCTACAAAACATTCTGTACATTTGTTAGTCTTTATCGCCACCTAGTGGTACATTTTAGGATTTGAGGGTTGAACTAGGACATGATCATGTGCTTACACATTTGTATTGTACACTTGTGAATGTCTCACTGTCCATCAAATATTTGTCATATGATAGCCTACATTGTATTAAGACATGAACATTATTTTTTATGTTTTTAATATTATATTATATTATATTTTATTTTAATATTTTTCCCCCTCAAATGTTATGGTCCCTGTTAGTGTTGGTAATTGTTAACATTTAACTGTAGGTTGATCTATCTTTTAAATGTAGCATTGGCATTGAGGCCGAATGTATAAACCATGTTTCATAAAGCAAATCTCCCATTGAGACTCTGTCCATTGGTTTAGAAAGACTATTTTTAAAGGGTAGAAATCAAATTATATATTTTTTTTATTATTTTTAAACTGAGATGAGAAATCTTGTGTGCATAGCGGCCAACCGGCACTATAAGGGGTACTTTTCGAATTGTCCCTAACACTTACTATGTGTGTGTGTGTGTGTGTGTGTGTGAGATTGAGTTTGAGAGATGGAAAGAGAGACAAAAAAAACTCATGCATTGTTTGTAAAGAAAGTAAAAGGTTATATGGTTTTGTAACGAATTAATGTTTAGAATCTAATATCATTACATTGTTTCTATACAGTATGACCCAAATTAAGTGTTCAATATTTTTTATATATTTCTTTATAATTGTCTGACTTACATTGCATGCATGTGTATCTAGTCTTAGTTAATTTAGAAGTATTTATCTACTTGCATGTAAGACTACATACTTTACTTGGCAATTGTTAATCAATTGACTCACAAATTAAACTTCACACGATCGATTTGTCCAACCATATTTCAGTTTACTCTAATTTAGATTATGGGTATATGTATGTATGTATGTATGTTAGGCAAGAGTTTTGTTTTGATGTTCCTGATCAATAAACAGAATATTTTTTTTATTTTTATTTTTTTATCTGTGGCTCTGATTTCTGGTAGGCTAGCTACATTGTTGTTGTTTTTTCTTTTAAAACTGGTAATTTTCCTTGAAAATGTTTTTCCTTTGAGAAATCTTAGGTCTGTCCAATGGTTGACAGTTGTAAGGAAATGTAATACATTTTTTTCCATTTTCTAATCTTTTGACAGTTGCTTGATTTTCATTGTCATTGAATGTTTTGGATGGTTATACTTAATATTGCAGTATCTATAAATAAAAAAATAAATAAATAAAACTTAAATAGTCCAAATCTAACCTACAAACGTCGGATAATTAGTGGAACTCTTCTGTCGTATTCATAACAGGTGTTCCGTCATCACAAACTGTTCCCAACGTATTTCAGCGCTCGCCGTTTGGCGAACGACATCATTTAAACATGTATTTAAATGTTGAGTAAGTGAAACAATGCGTCGAGGTGAATTCAACAGAGAACTGTGTGAAAGTACGTCTAACTGCCTATCATATGTTCCTTTCATACCCTTTGACAGGTAAGTTGACCACACTGCCCCGGTGTTCGATGTAATTATTTGCTTGACTACTGGAGTAGACGTGCAATAATGATACATCCAGGTGACAAAAGTCATACCGTCAATCAACTTACACTGGGTATTTTACAAAATGGGAGTTGTTAAAAAAATTCTATTCAACATGGACTGTATTTTCTCCAAAGATTTGGGGCTTGTGATTCATATGGCTTCAAGCACGTGGTTATTAATCAGCCAGGCCAATCTAAGCAAACAAGTTCCAGGTTCAGACAACCGCACGATCTGATAACATCTTCTGACTCAACATCGTTCTTTGGTACTACGACAACGCGTCCATCTGATCGTGTCATGTCTCGCCTATGGTCCTCCTCTGTTGACCGACATACGTCTGTAGCAGTCTACTCACAGCAAAGTCCAATGGCGTCTTACCTACAGGAAAAACGTCTAGAGCCACACTGACATGCCTGAGTTTTCTGATCTGAATGATCAAGGCGGAGGGGTAAGCATGGGAGTCGCATTAGATCCTTATTAGTGGTGGCTATTAAACTGCTATTAAACTATTAGTGGTGTCAGTAAACTATGCAATCACACATTTATCATAAAGGAATTTAAAAAGCACTGGTTAACATTTGGGTGTGTAGACTATTACAGTTTATGACTTGATTTCATAAACATAGTTATTGTTACCTGTCACTATGATTTGTCAGTCCCTTCAAGCAGCCTCCAGACAAATGCTGGAGCCCTATCTTATTTTATATATATATATATATATATATATATATATATATATATATATATATTAGGCACCATGGCCTAAATACCCTACTTTCTGTGGAACCAAGAGAAAGATGCCCGCGGTCCCAGCTCTATCACCTGCTGGGATAGTAAAAAAAACGAAACTTCTTAATCGACATGGAAACAACATCCCTAACAACACTGTTCCCTTAGCGAGCACAGAAGAGGAAAGACAAAACTCAGAGGATGGATTTCAGAAGAGAAAACCAAAAACGAAGACGAAAGAACAACACAGAGAAGTATGGCAACATGTACAGGTAAATGTAATATGACTCTGTTACAAGGTTGTTTTTTAATCAGTGTGTCGTTTTCAATTCAAAGGCAACTATAGCAGGGGAATACTCTCAATCAAATACCATTTAACTACTCATACCTACTCATACTCTGCTTTTATGTTCACAAGTGAAACTTTTTTATGAAGATGATAATGCCCTTTGCAGATTGGCTTTCACGAGTGCATTTTGTAAATATCGCACATTTGAAGATAAAGACATTGAAACTCACTTTGATGGAGCCTCACACTGAGATGCTTGACTACATTAGAAAGCAAGCCAAATATGATGAAGACGTAATGACCTTTTTACATGCAAGTGCTTTGCTGGATTAGCCCAAGATAAATGCTGCAATATAATAAATAGTTAACGAAAAAGGTCAGTGTAAATATGTATGTCCATCCTTAGGAGTCCATGGTGATTACATTTCAAAAGATATCCCGTAAATTAAAAAGCTGCTCAAAGGAGAAATCTTTGGAGACTCCAAGAGAACTTATGGAAGGTATAACTCTGTTTGAAACAACTTAATGACTTAATCTTGAAACTTGTCGAAGGTATAGAGGGCAATAGACAACTCCTAATGATACACTTATTTACATCTTCTTACATGCGTGCGCGTGTGTGTGTGCGTGCGTGCGTGCGTGTTAGTGTGTGTGGCTTGATGAATGCCAAAGCTAAACTGGACGCTGCCTGTTTTTCTGTCAGGAGTAACAGAGGAAGACTATATGAGGAAGGTAGAGATGGTCCACTGTGCCGCTTGTGAATCCCATTTCCCTTCTGTCCAACTACACCAAGTCAACAGGACACTTTCACAAGAGAATGGTTTGTTTATTAACAGGACTGTAGACCGTATTCTCTGCAGATGAGCAAAACATTTTCTTTCTTTCTTCCTGTTTGCTTCTTCAAACCGTTTTGATCTTCTCCAACCAGCTATACAAAGAACCACTGAGACGAGACAGTGTGATGACAGCTAGCAGCATCCTGAAAGGGCGCTACGGAGGATACGTCAAGGTGGATGCTTTTTTTATAGATGTGCTCATCGATATGTTGTGTGTACTTTTCCCTGTAACAGCCCTGTGGCTTCTAGGGAGAAGACATGTTGAATATCGATAATAGTAGACAACTTGTTCAGACGCAGGAGGAAAGCAGCGGCACTGAAGACCAAATAGACGCTTCACAGGTTGTGGGCAATCTGCTTCCAAAGGATTGCCCCTTTGCGGAGTCGCTCACTCTTACCTGAAACACGCCAGCTAACAGTTTAGTGCGAATGCTGGCTTATTTTATCATCTGGCCTGTCTTGTGCTCATTGTATTATTGTCTGTCAACAACAACTAACTCTTGAGAGAATAAATACATATTTTTAACAAGTTGCATAACAGGAAAAAACTAAATGTTTCCCTTATTCAGTGCAGTAAGGTATGTTCAGCTATGTTTTTTTTTTTTTTTTTTTTGCTGAGCAAATTAATACGTTGTCACGGTTCATTTCAGTTTCTTATTCTACAAAATGTACCGTTATGGTTTTGACTTTGCCAGTTGGATGTGCTGTTGGCGTGTAATGATTTTTTCTTAAACGAACATTTGTGAAATATATTTCTATCATTTGTACAAAGAGGTTTTCTAAGGAGCAGTTGGAATACTTGTGTATAGCACCTTGGCATTTATTTTTTTGTTGTTGAAAGTTTGAAGTAAACTGTCCCATTTAACATTATTTTGTGCTCTTGTTAAAATACAAATGTATGTAGAATGCAGTGTACATACTACCCTGTATTTCCAGAGTATTTTATTTTACTTGACATGAGAGGACATACATTGAGAGATGCCTTCCCTGATTCCAATTAATAATCAATTTTCACTATTGCTGAAAAATAGATTTTTTTAAAACAGAGAGAGAACTGCTGCTTTTGTTTTGCTTGCACACTCTTAAACCGTTTGAACTTGAACATGGCAAAACAGATAGGAATCATTTGCCAGCACTACCACGAGAGCAGCTGGGTATATTTTGAGTGTGAGCTAATCTGACAGGATGGCTATGCTTGTTATTAAGGCTGTCCTCCATAAGGCTGACCAGGGAAGCTCAGTGCCCCAGTCTACCCCTTCCCCTGTTTGGACGAACATCATTATTTCCCTGGCATCAAGCGGTTGCCTTCTCCCGTCTTCAAAAACCTTTATTTTTTCCACCACCCAACTACCTACTTCAACTGCTGCAAGGTTGGAGAGGTACGTCACCACTATGGAATAAGTGGAAAATGCACACAGCATTTAGTTTTAGTAACCAGGAAATAAATCCAGCTACCTTTTTGTTTTGTTTTGATTGTGACAAGTTGATTATTGTCTGTGGTTAAAGAATTGGATATTGTTTGAAGAGCATGTTTCATAACGTTTCTTGCTTTATACTCTGTGCATGTGTCTATTTTACTCACTGCAGGTCCACGGCTGGGTTTCAAATGGCTTTATTGTAATACCTATGGGTGATATCTACAGCATATAAGTTATATATACAGTATATTGTATGGTATAGATTCAATTTGTATCTTATTATAGCTTCAGAAAGAGGGAAATGTCTGATGGGCTGGGTAAACTGGGATCTAAATGCCCTGCAGCGAATGCCCAGCCCAGAGAAAGTTTTGCAGGATGCACATGATTTGAGCAGGCCTATATGTGGCCTGGGGACAGGAGGTTCTCTCACTTCTCCATCTGTGTCCTTCTCTTTGTCTCTCATGCCACATGGTCTACACAGTGGACAGGCCCACCCATAAAGATTGCTTTAATGAATCTGGATGCTTCACAAGTATCTCCTTTCTGACTGCCTTCTGTGACTGTTTCAAGGCTTATTTATTCAACAGAAAAACACAGAAAACTTAAGCATTCCTCAAACATTGTTTATATTGATATCCTCCATCAGGTTAAACATGCCACATTTCAACTGAAAGCGCTTTCACTTGAATTTTATATTCATTATATATTATATGTTTATTCATCTGTTTACTGTACCCTATGACAAATCCTTTAGGTATATGTTGACACACGTATGTAAAGGCATTTCCAGTGATAAAGCCTGTAGAAACACGTGTGGTTTGTGCAATTGCAGGTGTTACTGTTGTTGGAATAGATTCAAATATGCACACATTATTTAATAAGATTAAGGAACAGCAGTGGAAACAGGGCAGTCAGGTAGGCTTACATGTGAATTAGAAATGTAAAATAATCTCTTTAGTCTGGAGCAGGGTTAAAGGAATTTGCCTCCTTTTTATTCAGTACAAAGTTATCCTATGAAGGCTTGTTTTTATCCTACGTCTCAGATAAAAAGCTGTTCTCTTGGTAAACGAGGTAAGCTGTTATTTAGGGGAAGCTGTGCGGTAGTGGTTTACTAATTTGGTTGACTGAATGGCCCCCGCTTTCCCTCAGCAGCCCCAAAGGAACGCACAGACCTCCATCGACAGCACTTTGCAATCACTTGCACATCTGATGAGCAGTAATTACACTTTAATGATTTCTGTAGGGCATCTTTCTCTTACTCTGCGTGAGATCCACCATCCACACCCCCCACCCCCCCTAGCCCTTCAAATGAAGACATTGAGTATTTTGAAAACATTTTGGTGATGAAACCCGGCGCTCTGTGAAGTCCGCTAATTACCGTGGCGCCTCACGTC
Organism: Galaxias olidus; assembly: GCA_026901105.3. NCBI lineage: Eukaryota > Metazoa > Chordata > Actinopteri > Galaxiiformes > Galaxiidae > Galaxias > Galaxias olidus. Next base: position 156,576 of record JAPMUY010004113.1, on the reverse strand, counting down.
AGCGCTAGCAACGGCAGCAACAGCCCGTCGCCGGCAGCTTTGATGTAAGCCTTGCTGCCCAGGATGATAGTCAAGGGCGCGGGTCGCACGTGATTGGCTGTAATTGGGACAAGCCGTTTAAAGAAGGGCATAGCATGACTTTGACGGCTGTTTTTGGCCCTGCCACTGCTTGGAGACAAACCCCCACCCCCCCCCCCCCCACCACCCCCCCCCCTACTCCCTATGGTCTCCTAGCCCCCCTACCCCCACTCCCTATCTTGTACCCAGAGGCGAGGGAGCCTTGTCACTTATTAAGGATACTGTTGCCATAAAGTGACAGATGTCCTGATGCGATCTGTCTGCATCTTTGCCCTCCGTCTGTCTTGTTAGTACACACGGTAAAGAAGGAGAGAGGGGGGGGGGGGTTGAGGAGGGTGGTGTGTGGAGATGTAGAGACCGAGCACAGGAGTGTTGTGTCCTTTAATAACTGTTAAGACTATTCTTCGGAGATTCCTAAGCAAAAGGGGGTTGGGATGGGGATAGGGGGGCTGGGTTGAAACCTGCCCCCCCCCCCCCACCCACCCGTTGAGCCCCCTTAACACAGGGCTCAGAGAGCTATACATGTCTCTAGCGCTACATTTGGAGGTTTTCTCCTCCACACCTTCACTCCGTCCCCGTAGACCAGGCCTTGACGATTGGGGTTCACAGTCGTCCAAGCGTCTCTAAATCTCCAATCCTTTTATTTTTATTTATTTTCTTTTGCCTGGCAGAAAGGAGGATTATGTTTGTGGTCGTGAGGTAGATGGGGGTATGTACTCCACCCTATTATCCCCCTCCTCCTCTTCCTCCTCCCCCCTCCTCTTCCTCCTCACACCCTCTCCCCCTACGCTCATCCTTGGAGGATCCATTGCTTTTAGCTTCTTCCTCAGGTAAAATTGCCAAGGACCTTGTGAGTCCTGAGTTCCCCAGGAGGTAAGGTCTATAATGGAGTTTGGGTTGGAGCAACAAGGGCCTTGAAAATGGACTTCTTTAACCACACAGCTGCCTCGCGGAAGGTCAACACTGGTCCAGGCAGACTGGACTGCAGACACTACAGCGCTAGAAAAACAGAGAACAATAACACAGCTTTCAGTCCAAACAAAAGATGAACTACAGTGATGTAAATTAATATACAGTCAATGGTACTGCAGTGTGGCTGTTGTTTTATTTCAAGGCTTATTTATTCAACAGAAAAAGACAGAAAACTTAAGCATTGTTCGAACATTGTTTATATTGATACTGTCCTTCAGGTAAAACGCGCCACATTTCAGCTGAAAGTGCTTTCTCTTGAATTATATATTTTTTTATTTGAAGCAATAGGGAAAATCGTTATTTTGAAGGCCTTTTCACACATACATCTTTATACTCCAACTGAGAGATAGAGGGCGCTCTAATCTCACTTTGGTGGTAATAATCTCTAACATTTTATAATGAAGATATATAAAAATATTAATAGCAATACAATTTATTATTGTTGCAGGATGGTTGAATTACTAGGATATTGCATTTTAAAGTAATTACTTTAGTTCTTTGTTTTATTTACTTGCTTACAATTTGTAAAAACAGTAATTAAAAAAGATACAGATTTGGGGATTTGATGATTTTTGGGTTCTCTCAACTGATGGTGATAAACACCACACTTTAGACCCACTTGACTATACAGCCTCATCTATAGATATAAAAAACGGTTTGAAAAGGGACAGAATTCCCTCCCACCAAATATCTCATGCGGACGAGTATCATCAGCATAGCTTTAATTATTCATCAATCAAAAACAAAAAAAAGCAAATAACTGTTTGCTCCGGCTCTATTTACAATATCAAAACAAGAAACCGCATTTTCTTTGCAGCCGTAATCTCTGTTAATCACCATCATTTAGTGCATACCCGTTTAAAATTCAAATTAATGTAAAAAAAAAAAAGATTACAAAAAAACCCCCATTGCATTCACGCCCCAGTTCTCATCATCAGCCGTCAGCAAGCAGGCGGGTGTGTGTGTGTGTGTGTGTGTGTGTGTGTGTGTGTGTGTGTGTGTGTGTGTGTGTGTGTGTGTGTGTGTGTGTGTGTGTGTGTGCGTGCGGGATTCAATGGGGTTCCAGGAAGTGACGCAATAGGTCATTAGCTCCTATCTGAGGTCTGGCAGCCGTCATGTTTCCTGACAGTTGGATTGTGGGTTTTTGACAGCAGCGGCAGTAGTGCCAAAAACTTGTAGAGTTTTTCCCCTCTAAATACTTGCCACCGCAATGAGTTAAACACCCTCTGGAGGCTCGAAGGAGATTCTGTCTTTGAGGAAACCCCCGAGGGAGCGGCAGTCTGGGACTGCACCAGGAACCAGAGGTCTTACATGCAGGCCTGTTGGGCTTCATCTTACACTAGCCTGGGTAATTTCTTCTGCCACTGCAGAGAGAGGGAGAGAGAGAGCGAGAGAGAGAGAGAGAGAGAGAGAGAGAGAGAGAGAGAGAGAGAGAGAGAGAGAGAGAGAGAGAGAGAGAGACGGAAAAGAGAGAGGGATGAGAACAAAAAAAGAAGTCAAGAAGAAGAGAAAAGAGAAGAAAGAGGACAAAAGTGAAGTGGGAGTGTGTTTAAGAGACAGTCTTTATCTATGCTTAATTTCCCCTTGCTATAGCTGAGCGGAGGATCCCTCATCTTCTACCCAGGTCTCTGTCAGAGCCTACCTACCCACAATACACCCAGAGGCGCTCCGACAACATTCACAGCCACCTAGATTTGCCTTCCAGCCCACTTCTCCTCTCCAGCGATTCCTCCCTTCTCTCTATTTCTCTCTCTCTCTCTCTCTCTCTCTCTCTCTCTCTCTCTCTCTCTCTCTCTACCTCTCTCTCTACCTCTCTCCCCGCTGGCTTCTTTGTGTAGAAAAAGACGAGCGAGCATTTTGGAAATCAAATCTCAGTTTGTCGGAGTAAAACTGGAGCAGACTTCAATTTGAATAGATTTACCTCTACATAATTGTTCTAAGCACACACACACACACACACACACGCACACAAACACACACACACACACGCACACACAGAGCATCCTTTTTCTTTTATTCCCACAGTGGAGATGAATAATGGCACAGAACACACAGTACCGCGGTGTGAATTATATTTCTAGGAGGGAGCATGTCCTTTCTTTGCCTCACAACACCTTAAATGAACACATTCCCAATGTCAAAATGTAAATCATGCAGTTCAAAGGGTCAATTCAAATGTGACGGTTTGCAACAACAAAAATGCATCATACTGGATAGATAGTGGCACTGTCCGGCCAACCATTCCACATTTACATACACTACCTACATGGTTTACATCTTTAATCAAAATAAACAAACATTAACTGCACAATATTACTGCCAGTATACACCACAATACTGACCATGGCATGTATTATCCTTTATTCAGCCTTTGTTTAACCAGATAGTGACACTGAAATCTCTTATGCAAGACAACCTTGGCCAAGGAGGCAGCAGTACAAAAACAGTGCTACACACACAACATCCATGCTAACAATTTAAGACAAAGTACACAGTCAGAAAAAGCAGCAATGAAAGACAAAAAAGACACACTTATTATGGAACGATTGAGTTTCTGATTGTTTAAAATGGGGCTTAGTGCATGAACTGCCCCTCTCAGTCTGACTGTAAGAGACACGTTTAAACAATATAAGGGTTGACTATAATAAAGGCAATACCAAACATGTTGGCCTCTTTAATATTTTGTTTCTGGACTGACAGTGTCTGTCTTCTACTCTTTTTTACTCACTTGACACATTTGTTAAAAAAAAACACGTAATTCTGTTTGCATCGTAGAAACCTGCTCTTGATGTCTCGTGGCGAATATCAGAGCTGTGCAATAGCCCCTTGTCTTTTGTGTGTGTGTGTGTGTGTGTGTGTGTGTGTGTGTGTGTGTGTGTGTGTGTGTGAGTGTGTGTGTGTGTGTGTGTGTGTGTGTGTGTGTGTGTGTGTGTGTGTGTGTGTGTGTGTGTGTGTGTATGCAAGCCTGTGTGTGTGTGTGTGTTTGTGTGTGAGTGTGTGTGTTCTCTCAGGGCCCAGTCAGCCACATTACCAGTGAGCACCTCAGGCAGGCGCAGCAGCCATCGCTGTCACATGGGATGCCTCAACACTGCAAAGAGACAAAGGATGTTACTGCTGCCGCTGGTGAAAACATGAGGTGAGTGGAAAAAGGGAGAGAGCGAGAGAGAGAGAGAAAGAGAGAGAGAGAGAGAGAGAGAGAGAAGGAGAGGTAAGGTGTGTAGAGGGCTGAAAAGAGTCCCCCAGCACCCTGCCTGGGATGACCAAAGTGTCCATCAGCAAGGTCTCCAGGGTGACCATGGAAACAGCAGTGCTAGCAGAAGTAAAAAAAAAAGAAAAGAAAAAAAGAAGAGATTAAAAAAAATACAACACAAATAAAAAACACCCACCCTGGGAAAGTGCTTTTCCTCCCGCTAGACGCAGAGTGATGGATTGGGTTGGCCTATGCACACAATGCATTTGTGAAAAGAGCGAAAGAGAGAGAGAGAGAGAGCGAGAGAGAGTGAAAGAGAGATAGAGAGAGAGAGTGGGGGGACAAACAGAAAGAGAGAGAGGCAGTGGGAGAGAGAGGGAGAGAGAGAGAGAGAGAGAGAGAGAGAGAGAGAGAGAGATGAGATGGGGGGGAGAGAGAGAGAGAGAGAGAGAGAGAGAGAGAGGGAGAGAGAGAGAGAGAGAGAGGGAGAGAGGGAGAGAGAGAGAGAGGGAGAGAGGGTTAGTGAAAAACACTTTCACTTTACTCCTAGTTGGCGCTAAAATATTGAATGGCTCGATATTCACTTCATTATTCCAGACACTCCAAAATGGGCCGTGCACACGCACACATAAACACACAGAGGGATACAACACAAAAGACTTAAGGTCAACACCCTGCACAAAGAAATGGGCGGATTAATATTTCAACGTGCTTAGCTGCAGTCTCTTTTCATAGCAAAACACTGTATTATCTACTATTACACACTGTCAGTGTCTGCATGCACATAGATGACCTTGGATAGCTGAGTAGACCCCCCCACCCCACCCACCCACCCATCGACCCCCACCCCACCATGTGCCCTGGGACGGACTTAAACACAGAAGAGTGGATCTCAGGAGACTTCCAGGGAGATGCACGCCTTCTTTCTCACTGAGTCATATGCGTCGAGACTCAAAATCATAGCTTCCCTATCTAATTGTACTCCATTTCCTTTGAAGGAGTGCATCATCATAATCAATATCCCCCAACAGATAATTTAGGGATTTCATCCCTTGCATCTAAGTTGCATTAATTAATCCACAGTTATTTATATATTTTTTAAATTAGCCCTCTACAGAGCTTTAACTCCAGTTCCTGTATTTATGAAAGTAATAGGTTGGTAAAAAAAAAAAAAAGCTAAACTGAAATAATTACACAGTCCTACACTATGCTTATAAAATAAACTGTATGAAAGTTGATGAAATATGAATGCGTGTTGAGTGCAAAGATATTTAAATATTTACAAGCCTGTGTTAGTCCACAACTCGAGCAAAGATGCTTGTCAACTGCAATAATTGCTTTGCTGCAAAACTTTGCAGTAAATTCATGGGTTCGCGAGTGCACCATGCAATAGTGAAGACTAATATTATTTTTTATTCTTCACAATCTGTGACCACTTCTCCTCTCCCAAAGCGGTCAAAACTTGCTAGGTATATGTACATCTCAAACAAGCTCTGTTGATGTGAATGAGTAAGGCCACACAAACAGAAAGCCCCCTTGGGGTCTGATCTCATATACTGGAGAACACATATTTCTACACTGAAGAGGCCATTCAAACCGTCTGAATTCTTCAATTATTAAAGAACACTACGTTTTTTTCAAAGCCTTGATTTAGCATCCAATTTTTGGGGAGGGGAGAGGAGGGAGGGGAAGGGGGCGTTTTGTCTACTGTTGCTATTAACTGTGGTTGTCGTGGAGAGTGAACTTGGGCGGGGGGCACTGGGGCGTAGGACAAGGTTGTAGGCTATCAAGGATGAAGCCCTGGATGACTGCTGTTTGCCCTCATCTCCTGCTCTACCACTCACTTCGTCCGCTAAAATGGCCTTTTACTGTCTAAGCATGCTTTTACTGCCTTTGAAGAGCTATTTTTGTTGATGAAAAGGATACGCCGCCTTGGTAAAGTGAACCGGCTATTGGCAAGGTTATTTAATACTTTGCCCACAGTTTGGCTTATAAATATATCATCAGTAAAGTACACCGGTGGCCTCATGCCTTAGCTCAGACTCCAAGCTAAGTGGCTGCATTGAGTAAAGAGAGAGAGAGCGAGGGAGCAGTAGACAGGAAAAGAGAGAGTGAGGAGAGATGGCCTAGAGAAACATTAAAGAGAGATTGAAAGAAAAGACAGAAGAGGAGCGATAGACCACAGAGGGAGAGAGAGAGAGAGAGAGAGAGAGAGAGAGAGAGAGAGAGAGAGAGAGGGAGAGAGAGAGAGCAAGTGAGTGAAAGAGATAGGGAGGCTAAAAGAAAGGAAAGGGGTTGATCCTGCATTGCTGAAGTAGAAGGGATGGAGTCTGCTAAAAGGCTTTTTTTTCTAAGACGCTAACAGTCCTAAACTGACTTTATCGATGCCCCTCTTGATTCCAAGATACAATACACAGGCCTCACTTGTTAACAACGTGTATGTTAATGACTTGTATTAGAAGTGATCAATCTACTATGGACGGCAGTGGTTCCCATGGCTTTGAAGTGGGCACATTGATCTGTGAGAATATAGAGGAGTTAAACAATTGGTTCTTCCAAAGCATTGAGAAGAGCAGTCAGCAATGGGAAAAGTCTGCCTAGTCTCGACCAATTAAGTGGATTTAGAAAACAGCAGCAGCAACAACAACAAAATCAACAGCTTCAGCTACCAGACGTGTAGTTGTAAACAAGGGGATAGATATGCTGTGGACTATTTTAAAAGATATAAGAATCATATGACTCTGACACCAATAAGACATTTTAAGACTAGATAATCTATAACCAATAAATGTCTTAATAAATTTATACATCTTTTTTTCTCTTTATAAAATGTACTGTATATTTTTTTCGAAAACGTGAAGTTGGTTGTAAATAAATCTAAAATTCTTCTTACGTCATTGTGTAGGTAAGCAATTCCAACAACATCCTATTTGAGTGTGTGAATTCTTCAGATCCAGGTGTAGTCATGATGTTGCACTGACCTCAGAACAGATGTCTCTCCTCTCTTCCTTCCTGAGTGAGTTACCTCTGCTCCCTTCCTGAGTGGAATGCAGGGTATCACTCTCCCTTCCTGAGTGGAACATGGGGTATCACTCTCCCTTCTTGAGTGGAATGTGGGGTATCACTCTCCCTTCCTGAGTTGAACATGGGGTATCACTCTCCCTTCCTGAGTGGAATGTGGGGTATCGCTCTCCCTTCCTGAGTGGAATGTGGGGTATCACTCTCCCTTCCTGAGTGGAATGTGGGGTATCACTCTCCCTTCCTGAGGGAAATGTGGGGTATCACTCTCCTTTCCTGAGTGGAACATGGGGTATCACTCTCCCTTCCTGAGTGGAACGAGGGGTCTCACTCTCCCTTCCTGAGTGGAATGTGGGGTATCACTCTCCCTTCCTGAGTGGAACTTGGGGTATCACTCTCCCTTCCTGAGTGGAACATGGGGTATCACTCTCCCTTCCTGAGTGGAACATGGGGTATGATAAGGTGGATGTTTTTCCAAATACATCACTGCAGCCCATGCTGAGCAAGGCATGGAGTAATACCTGTGACTTTTATATACCTGTGACTTTATTCCAATGAACCATTTTGTGGTTTGAGAAGTTAAATGTTTTCCAATGTACTTACTTACAAAAACAGATTTTTGTTTTTATTTTTATCTTTTTAAAACCATTAAGGTGGTGCTTAATTGAAATAGGGGACAGTTCCTGACAGAAGGCTGTGTGCCTTCTGAGTTTCTTTAGCTTTTTTTTTTACTTTATGCTGGATGACAATTCATCTCCTGGAGCCATCGGGATGACATATTTAGAGGCGGGATCTTCCTTATCGTTCCAGAACCTTTCTCGGTTTAATTGCTATTACATCATTTCCTTTCAACCCAAAGGGGGAGGGGAAGGGAGGGGAGGTGAGGGGGGGGAGGTTGGGTCATGCAAATAATTTAGGAGTCCAACCAAACGACGCTCTCCCTCCCTCCCCTCTTTCATTGAGCGCCACAGTTAATGGGGGGGGGGGGGGCACTTGAGAAAAGGCGGGCAATTAAAGCAATGCTGTATGGTGTGGTGTCGTTGAGTGTGATTGGACGTGATGCGGCTCACCGGGGTCTGTGTCAGCAGCCAGGGTGCAGCCGTCCCCCTGGTCCCCCCCTCCTCTTCGCCTTTCATCTCCACCGCTACGCCATGAAAAATTCATCCAAGACCTCCAGAAATATTTATTGTGAAATCTTAGGGAGAAGTGGTAGCACTGAAAAATTCATGGCCCTCATTGGCCCCTTCCAAACAGCTGTGGACCTGTTAATTAATTTGATTGCTGCACATTATACAAGAACAATTCATTAATACAATCATTTTTTCTTCTCCTTCTCTGGTTCCCGTCCAGCGCTGATCAAACAGAGAGACATTACAGAGGAGACTCAACAAGGCTTTCTGCTTTCCCTGTTTCTACCCCCCCACCTCATTATTTACACCCTGTATCAGATCCTATCCGTTGTCTAACAGTAAAAACTCATTCTGGTCCACAGCCACAAATATAGAATAATATGATCTGTTTCTTCTTAAAAAAAAAGAAATATATATATATATATATATATATATATATATATATATATATATATATTATATATATATATACACAGTACTGTGCATAAGTTTTAGGCAGGGGATGCTGTTTTGAAGGCGAAGGGTGGTCACACCAAATGTTGTTTTGATACCGATTTGGTTTTCCCTCACTTTGTATTTCGTGAATTGATTAAAAGAAATTTTTTTAATTCATATTTATATTTTTATATATTTTTTTATAACTTTAAAGACTTCACACCTGCCTAAAACATTTTCACAGTACTGTATATATATATATATATATATATATATATATTGTAAAAAAAAATTTAAAGCATGGCAGAGAAGAAATTGTAAAAAGACTATTTGTAGAAGGAATGTAAGAGAGTATGCATGGTACATTCAATGGACCTGTTGTGATTGATATTCACTCCTCTCCATCAGCCTGGTTCTAGCTCAGTCCCCTTTCCATGCTGTGTACTACATAACACGTTACCCCATGATAGCATTAAGCCATGGCAAACGCATTGCTCTCCTGTGCGGCTGTCAGACAATTAGTCAAGACCAAAGCCCCTCCCTCCGCCCCTTGCTTTAACACACCGGGTGAACCCAGCACACCGACACCTCATGGAGACTTGGTAGCGGTCCAGCTCTGCAGCAGATGTGAGACCTGCAGGGGGAGGGCCCAGGTCAGGGTTAATGGCTGTCCAGTGGGCACCATGTTCAACGCTGTTAAAGTCCTACCTCCCTAGGCTGCCAAGAGGGATGGTTTCGGGGGGTCAGAGGTCAAAGGTTACCCGGGGACATTAGTCTCAGTCGTGGTCTTCATTACCCTTAGCTAATTAACAAGGCCTGCTCTACAGGGACTGGCAGCTGATATTGTACCCACAGAGCCGGAAAAAGCCAGGACTGACAGAGTAACCGTGGTAACACGCCGTTTGGGCTTTGGCGGAGCTAAGATGGCCGACATATTGCTAATGAACACGTTGTAACTGGCAACCATACAGACAGTAATTACGATTGCCATGGAGGAGGTGGCAGGGTGGTTCAATTAATGTTTGGCCATGTGGAACCACCCTCAATTTCTCTTTTCTCCACTGGATGACTCCTTTATCGGACCTGCTTGGGTCTGATTGGGTTTCAGGTGGGTTTCAGGTGGCTACACTTCTAATGGTGGGGAAAAAGAGGATACAAACCCATTCCTAGTTCATAATCTATCTTCTGATTCAACCAGTGTGCATACATCAATACATAAGACAAGTTTAATTTTTAAATTGTATATTTACCCTTCACTACACCATGAACGTTCAGTCATCCAAAAATATACTAATTTGCCATAAAAGAACTTCAAACATTCACTATAAAACTGTCCGAGCAGTCCGAAGTCCTCTATCCTCTTACTCTGTATCTCCTTCTGTAGTATCTCTGTCTTACTCCTACTCTACTCTATATCTCCTCTAGTATCTCTGTCTAACTCCTACTCTACTCTATATCTCCTCTAGTATCTGTCTAACTCCTACTCCACTCTATGTCTCCTCTAGTGTCTCTGTCTAACTCCTACTCTACTCTATATCTCCTCTAGTATCTGTCTAACTCCTACTCCACTCTATGTCTCCTCTAGTATCTCTGTCTAACTCCTACTCTACTCTATGTCACCTCTAGTGTCTCTGTCTAACTCCTACTCTACTCTATGTCTCCTCTAGTGTCTCTGTCTAACTCCTACTCTACTCTATATCTCCTCTAGTATCTGTCTAACTCCTACTCCACTCTATGTCTCCTCTAGTATCTCTGTCTAACTCCTACTCTACTCTATGTCACCTCTAGTGTCTCTGTCTAACTCCTACTCTACTCTATGTCTCCTCTAGTATCTCTGTCTAACTCCTACTCTACTCTATGTCTCCTCTAGTGTCTCTGTCTAACTCCTACTCTACTCTATGTCTCCCCTAGTATCTCTGTCTAACTCCTACTCTACTCTGTATCTCCTTCTGTAGTATCTCTGTCTTACTCCTACTCTACTCTATATCTCCTCTAGTATCTCTGTCTAACTCCTACTCTACTCTATGTCTCCTCTAGTATCTCTGTCTAACTCCTACTCTACTCTATGTCTCCTCTAGTGTCTCTGTCTAACTCCTACTCTACTCTATGTCTCCTCTAGTATCTGTCTGCCTCCTACTCTACTCTATGTCTCCTCTAGTATCTCTGTCTAACTCCTACTCTACTCTATGTCTCCTCTAGTGTCTCTGTCTAACTCCTACTCTACTCTATGTCTCCTCTAGTATCTCTGTCTAACTCCTACTCTACTCTATATCTCCTCTAGTATCTCTGTCTAACTCCTACTCTACTCTATGTCTCCTCTAGTGTCTCTGTCTAACTCCTACTCTACTCTATGTCTCCTCTAGTGTCTCTGTCTAACTCCTACTCTACTCTATGTCTCCCCTAGTATCTCTGTCTAACTCCTACTCTACTCTATGTCTCCTCTAGTATCTCTGTCTAACTCCTACTCTACTCTATGTCTCCTCTAGTGTCTCTGTCTAACTCCTACTCTACTCTATGTCTCCTCTAGTATCTGTCTGCCTCCTACTCTACTCTATGTCTCCTCTAGTATCTCTGTCTAACTCCTACTCTACTCTATGTCTCCTCTAGTGTCTCTGTCTAACTCCTACTCTACTCTATGTCTCCTCTAGTATCTCTGTCTAACTCCTACTCTACTCTATATCTCCTCTAGTATCTCTGTCTAACTCCAACTCTACTCTATGTCTCCTCTAGTGTCTCTGTCTAACTCCTACTCTACTCTATGTCTCCTCTAGTATCTCTGTCTAACTCCTACTCTACTCTATATCTCCTCTAGTATCTCTGTCTAACTCCTACTCTACTCTATGTCTCTAGTGTCTCTGTCTAACTCCTACTCTACTCTATGTCTCCTCTAGTGTCTCTGTCTAACTCCTACTCTACTCTATGTCTCCTCTAGTATCTGTCTAACTCCTACTCTACTCTATATCTCCTCTAGTGTCTCTGTCTAACTCCTACTCTACTCTATATCTCCTCTAGTATCTCTGTCTAACTCCTACTCTACTCTATGTCTCCTCTAGTATCTCTGTCTAACTCCTACTCTACTCTATGTCTCCTCTAGTATCTCTGTCTACCTCCTACTCTACTCTATGTCTCCTCTAGTGTTTCTGTCTAACTCCTACTCTACTCTATGTCTCTAGTGTCTCTGTCTAACTCCTACTCTACTCTATGTCTCCTCTAGTATCTGTCTAACTCCTACTCTACTCTATGTCTCCTCTAGTATCTCTGTCTAACTCCTACTCTACTCTATGTCTCCTCTAGTATCTGTCTACCTCCTACTCTACTCTATGTCACCTCTAGTATCTCTGTCTAACTCCTACTCTACTCTATGTCACCTCCAGTGTCTCTGTCTAACTCCTACTCTACTCTATGTCTCCTCTAGTATCTCTGTCTAACTCCTACTCTACTCTATGTCTCCTCTAGTGTCTCTGTCTAACTCCTACTCTACTCTATGTCTCCCCTAGTATCTCTGTCTAACTCCTACTCTACTCTATGTCTCCTCTAGTATCTCTGTCTAACTCCTACTCTACTCTATGTCTCCTCTAGTATCTCTGTCTAACTCCTACTCTACTCTATGTCTCCTCTAGTATCTCTGTCTAACTCCTACTCTACTCTATGTCTCCTCTAGTATCTCTGTCTAACTCCTACTCTACTCTATGTCACCTCTAGTGTCTCTGTCTAACTCCTACTCTACTCTATGTCTCCTCTAGTATCTCTGTCTAACTCCTACTCTACTCTATGTCTCCTCTAGTGTCTCTGTCTAACTCCTACTCTACTCTATGTCTCCCCTAGTATCTCTGTCTAACTCCTACTCTACTCTATGTCTCCTCTAGTATCTCTGTCTAACTCCTACTCTACTCTATGTCTCCTCTAGTATCTCTGTCTACCTCCTACTCTACTCTATGTCTCCTCTAGTGTCTCTGTCTAACTCCTACTCTACTCTATGTCTCCTCTAGTATCTCTGTCTAACTCCTACTCTACTCTATGTCTCCTCTAGTATCTGTCTACCTCCTACTCTACTCTATGTCACCTCTAGTATCTCTGTCTAACTCCTACTCTACTCTATGTCTCCTCTAGTATCTCTGTCTAACTCCTACTCTACTCTATGTCTCCTCTAGTATCTCTGTCTAACTCCTACTCTACTCTATGTCTCCTCTAGTGTCTCTGTCTAACTCCTACTCTACTCTATGTCTCCTCTAGTGTCTCTGTCTAACTCCTACTCTACTCTATGTCTCCCCTAGTATCTCTGTCTAACTCCTACTCTACTCTATGTCTCCTCTAGTGTCTCTGTCTAACTCCTACTCTACTCTATGTCTCCTCTAGTATCTCTGTCTAACTCCTACTCTACTCTATGTCTCCTCTAGTGTCTCTGTCTAACTCCTACTCTACTCTATGTCTCCTCTAGTGTCTCTGTCTAACTCCTACTCTACTCTATGTCTCCTCTAGTATCTCTGTCTAACTCCTACTCTACTCTATGTCTCCTCTAGTATCTCTGTCTAACTCCTACTCTACTCTATGTCTCCTCTAGTATCTCTGTCTACCTCCTACTCTACTCTATGTCTCCTCTAGTGTCTCTGTCTAACTCCTACTCTACTCTATATCTCCTCTAGTATCTCTGTCTAACTCCTACTCTACTCTATATCTCCTCTAGTATCTGTCTAACTCCTACTCTACTCTATATCTCCTCTAGTATCTCTGTCTAACTCCTACTCTACTCTATGTCTCCTCTAGTATCTCTGTCTAACTCCTACTCTACTCTATGTCTCCTCTAGTGTCTCTGTCTAACTCCTACTCTACTCTATGTCTCCTCTAGTATCTGTCTGCCTCCTACTCTACTCTATGTCTCCTCTAGTATCTCTGTCTAACTCCTACTCTACTCTATGTCTCCTCTAGTGTCTCTGTCTAACTCCTACTCTACTCTATGTCTCCTCTAGTATCTCTGTCTAACTCCTACTCTACTCTATATCTCCTCTAGTATCTCTGTCTAACTCCTACTCTACTCTATGTCTCCTCTAGTGTCTCTGTCTAACTCCTACTCTACTCTATGTCTCCTCTAGTGTCTCTGTCTAACTCCTACTCTACTCTATGTCTCCCCTAGTATCTCTGTCTAACTCCTACTCTACTCTATGTCTCCTCTAGTATCTCTGTCTAACTCCTACTCTACTCTATGTCTCCTCTAGTGTCTCTGTCTAACTCCTACTCTACTCTATGTCTCCTCTAGTATCTGTCTGCCTCCTACTCTACTCTATGTCTCCTCTAGTATCTCTGTCTAACTCCTACTCTACTCTATGTCTCCTCTAGTGTCTCTGTCTAACTCCTACTCTACTCTATATCTCCTCTAGTATCTCTGTCTAACTCCTACTCTACTCTATGTCTCCTCTAGTGTCTCTGTCTAACTCCTACTCTACTCTATGTCTCCTCTAGTATCTCTGTCTAACTCCTACTCTACTCTATATCTCCTCTAGTATCTCTGTCTAACTCCTACTCTACTCTATGTCTCTAGTGTCTCTGTCTAACTCCTACTCTACTCTATGTCTCCTCTAGTGTCTCTGTCTAACTCCTACTCTACTCTATGTCTCCTCTAGTATCTGTCTAACTCCTACTCTACTCTATATCTCCTCTAGTGTCTCTGTCTAACTCCTACTCTACTCTATATCTCCTCTAGTATCTCTGTCTAACTCCTACTCTACTCTATGTCTCCTCTAGTATCTCTGTCTAACTCCTACTCTACTCTATGTCTCCTCTAGTATCTCTGTCTACCTCCTACTCTACTCTATGTCTCCTCTAGTGTTTCTGTCTAACTCCTACTCTACTCTATGTCTCTAGTGTCTCTGTCTAACTCCTACTCTACTCTATGTCTCCTCTAGTATCTGTCTAACTCCTACTCTACTCTATGTCTCCTCTAGTATCTCTGTCTAACTCCTACTCTACTCTATGTCTCCTCTAGTATCTCTGTCTAACTCCTACTCTACTCTATATCTCCTCTAGTATCTGTCTAACTCCTACTCTACTCTATGTCTCCTCTAGTATCTCTGTCTAACTCCTACTCTACTCTATATCTCCTCTAGTATCTGTCTAACTCCTACTCTACTCTATATCTCCTCTAGTATCTGTCTAACTCCTACTCTACTCTATGTCTCCTCTAGTGTCTCTGTCTAACTCCTACTCTACTCTATGTCTCTAGTGTCTCTGTCTAACTCCTACTCTACTCTATGTCTCCTCTAGTGTCTCTGTCTAACTCCTACTCTACTCTATGTCTCCTCTAGTATCTCTGTCTAACTCCTACTCTACTCTATGTCTCTAGTGTCTCTGTCTAACTCCTACTCTACTCTATATCTCCTCTAGTATCTGTCTAACTCCTACTCTACTCTATGTCTCTAGTATCTCTGTCTAACTCCTACTCTACTCTATGTCTCCTCTAGTGTCTCTGTCTAACTCCTACTCTACTCTATGTCTCCTCTAGTATCTCTGTCTACCTCGTGCTGTCTGTATGTCTCTGGGCAGCGCGGCATGCTGTGCTGAGTCTCAGAGTGCTGATTACTTCCTGACCTGTCTCTGTCTCTCCATTGGCTCCTTAATAAAACCTTCTCCACACCTGCCCACCTCCACCCCACCCCACCCCAGTCCCGTCCTCCCCCCAAACCCCCCGCTTTGATCCGTAACGCACCTACTCTCTCTCTCGGACCACAGCGGTGCCCCCCCCCCTCCTCCTCCTCCTCTGGGACCCTTCGTCGTTGCCATGACGCCGTAGCCTTTCGGAACACTTTGGTCCTGATGGACAGTGTCGGCTGGCCTTCTCCACGGGCGCTTTGATAACGATGAGGACGATGAACTTTGACCCTAGAAGATGAAATCTTTAACCGAATGCCTCAGTCCCATTTTAGGGACCTTTAAGACAATCTTATCTCATCAAATTGAAGTCAATGACCTTGATGTGGGAGGCTAACCTTAAATTCCATTCACAATATTCAAATCAAGCACAGGCTACTTCAGAACAAAATGTCAACTTATTTCATCCAATCAATTATAAGACGACACGTCAGAGAAACCTGTACAGTAGGAGGGAAACTATACTGTGGGTGGTTCTCTTATATCTGGATGCACAACGTGTGTGTGTGTGTGTGTGTGTGTGTGTGTGTGTGTGTGTGTGTGTGCTTATGTCATCCACGTCTTGGAGGTTAAAAAAGAGAGAAAGAAAGAAAAGAAAAGACAGGAGCAGCTTAACAGTGTGAGTGAGTGAAAAAGGGAAAGAGAAGATGTGGAGGGGGTGGAGGGGGTGTGGGGGGGCGGGGGGTGTGGGGGGGCGAGGAGTGTGTGTGTGTGTGTGGGGGGGGGTTTGGAGCAACATCAGCCCATAACTCTCCAGCACGCGGGCCTGTCTGAAAGGTCCCATTGATCAGCTGGGAGGATCCGGTTCAGCGCTAACCGCTATCCTTCATCCCGACTGTCACAAAGCCATCAAGATCAAATCCCGCTAGCTCCACAGTTGCTACGGCGGCGGCGGCGGCGGCGGCGGCGGCCCTGCGAGCGCTCGCTTCCCTCTGATACCCACCCCCCCCTACAACCCCAATAGGCGAGGGAGCCATAGAAGAGGCCCTGAAGAACACACTAGAGCCGCTGCCATAGCTCTGGCAGCCATTACTGCCTTTTGCTGGTGACACGGTGGTTTGATATGCCACCTTGTGATGGGGAGCTCTGCTGGTCTTGCCTTAAGGGTTGTAGGCTGCGCTTGGAGAGAAGTCTGCGAGGGAGGAAACGAGCACTTTGCATTCAATTGCTCCCCGTTTGGTGCTTTTCCCTCCCCGCCTGGCTGAGAAGAAAGCAGGCAAACAGATATCCAGAGGAGCTTTCTCCCCTTTTTCATCTCCCCGTTGTCAAGTTAATTTACTGCAGAGTCTTCCAGGATGCTGGATGCCGTGTGAGATATTGATTGCATTCCTCCTCTCTCTCTCAGAGCTTGATGGAACAATGAGAGAGGGCTGTGTCTCTTAGGAGGGCTACGTACAACTCTGTACACGCCACTTTACACTCGCAGCCACTGTCGGGAACATACAGGAGAATTCAATTTACACCGCTTTTAGACGAATGTAAACATAGCACACGCAACGGAAAACAAGTGTGAATCTCAGGAGTGCTGGGTCGTCAAAACCAAGTAGTCTGGAATGGAATGTGACTTTTCTTCCATCTCGGGTTTTTTTCTTCTTCACACAAATAATGTGTAAATTAGAAATTGAAATATAAAAAGAAAACAATACATATTTTCACAAACAATTTGTGTGAAAAACACTGTTTTATTGGTTGCATTTACAGTTTAAAATTATAAAAAGAAAAAAAAAATGCTGTCAATTCAATTATACAAACGCCACTGAAATTAATGTGCTGCCACACATTGTGGGAATGAGAACAAAGAAATGTAAACATTTAATATACTTCTCATTCTTTTTTATTAAAGGCGTGGTCATGTATACGAAACACGCTCTCTAAAGGGCTAGATAGAGGAAGTCTAGGGCACAAACAGAATACAAGACAGACTGCAAGTGTCTGTACGAAAATGATAAGGAGGAGGAGGAGGGAGAAGAGCAGGAGGAGGAGGGTGAAGAGGAGGCGGTGGAGGAGGAGTATCCCTGTGGAGGCCTGTCAGAGTGTCAGAAAGCCTTCCTGACTGGTCTAATCTCCAGGCCTGTGAAGATACCTCTGCTGTGATTAACTTTCTAATGAAGGAGATAGTGAGGTGGCAGGGAAATAGGGCAGAAGAACGCCCGTTAAGCAGTTTGATAGTCTCTTTGTCCTCCCTGAACCATTCTCCCCTTCCCACTGCAAACATTTAACTCATAGATTGGCCCTTTTTCTTCACTAACTGGTTTTAATCACCTCGATGTTCACGGTGTATAAGTCATACAACATTCTTCAAAACACACGCCTGTGCACTTTGGCATGATTAAAATCGGAAAAAATGGGCTTTGTTGTATTGCCAGTTAACACGGGATAGCTTGCATACAGTGGACTTTGCAGCTTGGCAGTTGAATTAATTTGCCAAATTAATGATGTTGTTATTTCCTTCTTATGAATACGTTTGCAAGTCAGAATCTGATTTTAAAGTAAAAATTAAAGGGCCTGTTACTTTTTGTATAGTGTGCTATTTCTTTTATACAATCAATACACTGCAATTGCTTGGTGAGTGAAATCCAGCGTAGCAGTTCCCAAGCTTACCAGACGTACATTGACACTATTCTAACTTACCATAGCTTTTCTCAGTATGACTCATCCTGCTGCCTGTCACTATTTGCTGGTGATTTTTCATGGTAATTTTCTGTACGCAGTGTCATCAAAAGAAACTCTAACAGTGGGATTGTATTGTTTGATGTGAACATATTAAATCATCAAAGATTTTAATTGTTTCTAAAACGCTTTCAGATCTTTGATATTCCCTCTGCTGAGACTGGCTTCCATCTGTCCCCCAAATGCTGCTGCAGGAAGGGAAACGACACACACGGTCTCTATCCCTCCCCCATCTCTCTCTCTCTCTCTCCCTCCCTCATTCTCTCTCTCCCTCTCTCCGTCTCTCATTCTCCCTCTCTCCCGCTTTGTCTCTCTCTCACTCCCCCCCTCTCTTTCTCTCCCAAACACACACACACACACACACACACACACACACACACACACACACACACACACATAAATATAACAGTCCGTACAGAATAGGACCTCGTCTTTGTCGGAAAGACAGAAGTTCTCCTCTCCCCTCCGCTCTCACACCCTTTCTCCTCCTCCTCCTCCTCCTCTTGCTTTGTGACTTTAAGACGGGTGTTTGCCCCATGGCCCCACCATCACAGGACTGTCCTCACTCTATGTCTGGATCTACTTTCTCCCTTTCTTTTGCTCCATCCCTTCTACTCTCTCTCTCTCCCCTCTACTCTTCTCTCTTTAATTTCCCTCTCTCCATCTCTCCCCCCCCCCTCTCACCCTCTCACCCAGTGCTTAGCAGACATCAAAGGGACCCACCGTACCCCAATGATTTAAATCTTTAAACAGGGAATAACAGCCGCAGTACATCCAGACCCCCTCGTGTCCCACAGAGCCACCGCATGCTCCCGCTGCAGTGCAGTCAGCAGGGGAGAGCCCCCCCCCCCCCCCCCCGGCCCGGCCCGGACCCCAGACCCCTCGTGTCCCACAGAGCCACCGCTGCAGCCCCCCTCCCCCCGGCCCGGCCCGGACCCCCAGACCCCCTCGTGTCCCACAGAGCCACCGCATGCTCCCGCCGCTGCAGCCCCCCTCCCCCCGGCCCGGCCTGGGCCCCCAGACCAGCTCAGGTCCCTGTGCTCCTTTCTGTGGTGGGGAACACGGGTCTCTCTGCATGAGGGGAGGGGGCCCCCTTGCACTGTGATCAGGGGCTGGGCCAAAATTCTGTTTGAAATGAGAATGGGCTAATTTAATTTTTTTTATATGTGGGGGCTCCTTGGTGCTAGAGGGGAGCTCCTCCTGGGTGCCCGAGCATGCCAAGGGTCATCATTAGAAAACGTCTGCCTTCAGAAGACGAGGAGGAGGAGGAGGAAGAGGAGGAGGAGGCAGACGCCGCCGGCGACCCCACTACGGAGGAGTCTCCTGGCAACGTCTCTTCTTTTTCTTTTTTTTATTCTGCTTCACTCACTCTCTCTTTCTTTCACTCTTTTATTTGTATCAATCTAACTCTCTCTCACTCCCTCTCTGTCTCTCTCTCTCTTTCTCTGTCTGTCTGTCTGTCTGTCTGTCTGTCTGTCTCTCTCACTCCCTCTCCGTCTCTCTCTCTCTTTCTCTGTCTGTCTGTCTGTCTGTCTGTCTGTCTGTCTGTCTGTCTGTCTGTCTCTCTCACTCCCTCTCCGTCTCTCTCTCTCTTTCTCTGTCTGTCTGTCTGTCTGTCTGTCTGTCTGTCTCTCTCACTCCCTCTCCGTCTCTCTCTCTCTTTCTCTGTTAAATTTATAAACATTAATGAAGAAACTTTACACAACCTATGCCTCTCCTCTCCCCGTTCTCCAAGACTCCTCCTCCTCCTCCACCCCCCCTTTAGATTTCTTTCTTTTCATATCTCTTTTCATTTTACTCCCTTCTTCCTGGCATGGGTCGGTGTGTAAACAAACAAAATAGTCACAGAGAACGGGGAGACGGCCCCGCAGCAGCGATGGGGGGAGGGTTCGGGGGCTCCGTCTCTGATTTGAAATTCAGACGGATTTCATGATCAAAGAGGCTTCAGTATTTCTCAGCTGTTCAAAGGGACTGCTATACAACAAATGGGATGTGACCTGGTAGTGTAGAGCACTCATTAGGAGCTAAAGTCCCTAACGACAGGTAAGACGTACTCATGCACTATACACCACCCCACCCCCCGTCCCCCCTCCTCAAACCCAACGTCGAAAAAAGGCGTTTGTTTGCTTTTGCCTGTGAGTCTGTGTCTTCCACAGCGCCTGCATTTCTTGTGTGTGTTGCGTTTGATATTGATTAGGGAGGGAATAAGGGAGGGGGTAGAGCAGAGGGTTTTCAGACACACGTCGCCAGTCGGAAGAGCCAGCCTCCCCAGTTGTTCTGAAAGGCTTGTTGTCGTTGTTGTCGTTGTCGTTGTCCTTGTTGTTGTTGTTGTTGTTGCCGTGCTACCTGCCACGTGGAAGCACAGGGAAAGACACTGGAGGGGCTGCTTTGCAACTCAAAGTCACAAGGAGCTAAACGCCTCTCTTTAGGGCCCGCGGGCTGCAAAACCAGCCCTGTTGGGCTTCTATCTCGCTCCCTCCCTCACCCCCCCTGTCTCTCTCTCTCCCTCCCTCACCCCCCCTGTCTCTCTCTCTCCCTCCCTCACCCCCAACCCTCTCTCTCTCTCCCTCCCCCACCCCCCTGTCTCTCTCTCTCGCTTTCTCTCCCTCCCTCACCCCCAACCCTCTCTCTCTCTCCCTCCCTCACCCCCAACCCTCTCTCTCTCTCCCTCCCTCACCCCCTCCCTCTCTCTCTCTCTCCCTCCCTCACCCCCTCCCTCTCTCTCACTCTCTCTCTCCCTCCCTCACCCCCTCCCTCTCTCTCTCTTTCATTACCCCTCTCTCACCCCCTCCCTCTCTCTCTCTTTCTCTCCCTCCCTCACCCCGTCCCTCTCTTTCTCCTTTTTCTCTCACTGCCTCACCCCCCTGTCTCTCTCTTTCTCTCTCACTGCCTCTCTCCCACTTTCTCACTCCCCCTCTTTCCCTCTCTCTCTCTTTCTCTTTCTCTCTCTACCTCACTCCTCTCCCTCTCTCTCTCTTTCTTTCTCTCTCATTGATATGTGCAGAGTGAAGAGTGTATTATCATGTGGATTTAACACCCTCTCATCAACAAACAGCGTGTGTGATCAAAAGCTTCTTCAGAAGCCTCACACAGAACTAACTAAACACTATGTCTTCATTACAATTAAGAAGGAATGTATTGTATCTTCCAGAGAGAAAAAGATTACCTCAGGTAACATTTGACTGTTTAGAAAACACCTAAAAATAACCTGCTTTTCGAACCTTTTGAAATAGAGAAATAGTGAGGGTAGCGATGTTAAAACACTGTGGAGGAATGTGCAACCTCAAGCCTTCCAGATATCACACATCGTTTTCCTCCACCAAGTCTCTCGTCTCTCTACCTGAGGTCTTGACCCCTAAGGTGAGCACACGTCTCCAATCGAGCGGGGCCAGTTTTGTAGTCTTTTTGTGCTCGGAGGAGTCATAAAATATTCAGGCTATT
>JAPMUY010004113.1:110000-127500 GCA_026901105.3 Galaxias olidus | reverse complement strand
TACAGTATACAGTGATGATAATGATGCTAATATGTCCATCGCAGCACTCACTTTAATGTGACAGGAAGCAGCTTGGGAGCGGGATATTTACTGTGGCGTCTTAGCGCCTTCGACTTCCTGTTACAGTCGATACTAACCTACCTGAACGTCTACAACACACTATACAACTTATCAAGCTCATGAATCTAAACATTAATAAGAGATGTCATGTCAGTTTCAAATGCGTTCTTTTTTTTCTCTCTACCCGAGTTCAGAAACATGGAATAAACAGAATAGAAGATCATTGTCAAAACTCCGGATTCTTCTTTGATTATGAAGTCATGTTGCTTCCGACCGAGCTTGCAGGAAGTAGTCAACAGTGGGAGTCTAAACATCTCACTGGCAACCACCCCCTGACCCCCCATCGCCCACAACGCAACACTCAGCACTCAATATTTGATTATTCATGGAAGAGGCGTTTAAACACATCAGACATCCGATTTCATCTGTGACAAAATATTAATTAAAAGTCCTTTAAATGCCAGCTTGTTAATTGGTTTGCACCTGCACGCGTGAAGCAGATTCTGCGTGATTAATATTACTCCCATACCCCTTTATATCCCCTGTGAACACTCCTGCTACAAGCAGTAGAGTGCAGGGTAAATATTGGATCTGGGACTAAACTCTTGGCGTACATGAAAAACCAGGGAGTGAGCATGAGAGAGAGAGAGAGAGAGAGAGAGAGAGAGAGAGAGAGAGAGAGAGAGAGAGATATGTGCTCGAGTTAGGGGGGGAGAGAGCTTTCCTAATTAAGTAGCTATAATCAGTCTCCCAAGCTCTGGGGTGGATCTCTTGGTGTCATTGGAGATATTAAACCACGCCGTCCTCCCCCTGTCTGTTTGTTGTGGCTCCCCTCGGCTAGAACTGATCCCTTTTAATATAGCCGCAAATATGCAAATGACCCGTTTCAATATGCCCAACCTTCTATTGGCATCCTCTTTTAATTCAACAAAAGGCGGGAGCGGGACCTTGTCACTCAAAACGTACGGCGACTCCACTGTTCTGCCATTAGGCTCAGGCCAACTAATTAAAGAGGGCCGTTTCTGTGGAGAGAGTGGATTTGGCACTCTCCTGAGAGGCTGCCGCGAGAAGAAGTAGGCTAGCCGATGCTGGCAGCCTCGAGGCGGCCATACCTGGACATGTAGCACATCTGCCAAGTGAAATATCAAGGAGACCTGTTTGTTTGTTGACATGGCTTTGTTGTTTGTTTCACACACTTTCATTAATTAGAATGGGTAAACATGGAAATTCACTTCACAAATGACTAATCTCCCTGTCTCTCTCACGAAAGACCCATGCAGTAATCTATACAGGCAACATTTAACTGTCCTGCGGCTAGTGCAAGCTGTCTTACCTTATCAGAATACTTTGCTCTCTCGGCGAGGTGGAGGGGTTCAGAGCGAAGCCAAGTGCTCTACGATGAAGCGGCAGCATTTATATCCTCACTATGCAATTCATACATAATGGATGAAGGATGCAGATGTGTAGCTAGCGTCCCGTGCCTCTACATATGTCACCAGCGACTCAATGAGGGTGATAACCATAGAAAAGCAGCCAGCCAGGCTGTCTAAAGGGCCTCTGTTCTTGGGGAGGGAGATAAAGAGAGCCTGGGGACAGGAACGCGGCCTGTGGGGAGATCCATGGGGAAAAGGAAAAGTCGGCACTCTGCTGTTTAACCTCTCGACTGAAGACGCATTCTCAGAACATAATGGACGTGTTGGCGGCGCTGAGCTAAAGCGATCTGGGTCTCTGCTACTATTCGGTGGAATCATGTCTTATCTAGATGTTAGGTCAGGGATGCACTTATTTTCTCTACCTGACTTGTAGTTTTTACCATTATCCATTACCATTACCATTATTATTTTTGTAGGCACAATTATTTGTAAGTCGCTTTGGATAAAAGCGTCTACTAAATGAATGTAATGTAATGTAATGTAATGTGTTGTTTTTTGTGGTTGTGGTATAGAGTGACATTGGAGACACAGACGTCAAGTTCTGTTAGATTCTAAAGAACCGCCTCCAGTGAAAATCTATTTTTTAACGTTAACATGTCCTTGTGGTGTTTTTCATGTGCTACAAGACATATCAGGAGCAAAATAAGCAGCCAACGCCATGGCTGAGTGTTTCTGCTTTGAAACTGCAGCGCACCAAGGACAGTCTCAAACGGGTGAGTTCAGACAAGACAGATTTCTGACGTCACACATTTTTAAGTAACCATTTTTAACCAACCACCGTTCACAACAGACATGATTTATAGGTTTAAGCAGAATATTTGATATGTTTTATAAAATGACTGGAGGGGGATTTAAAAGCTGTTTGAGGGACCGGCCTCAGCACAGCGTGTGTTATAGTTAATTTGAGATTTAAGTTATTTCATCATAAACCGTAGCTTAAGATTTGATATTTATGTATAAGACTATGTGATAAACTATTTTATTTACCTTAGATAAAAAAACATTGTTACAATAATAATCAACAGATATCTACACTAAAGAAGAATACAACAACAAAGAGTATTTTATATGTACTTATGTTTACATGGGGGACACCATTTTGGTGGTGTATGTATTTCTTCCAGTAGGGATAATGGCTGTCATGCCTGAGGCCTGTGGGGGTTGTCACCTTTGGTAACCGGCAGGGTGGGGCTCTGACCTGATGGTAATAGCAGTCAGATGCATAGCCAAGGTGTGAATGAGGTGAAAATGAGGAAAGCAACGGAACGGCTGAGACCTTTCGTTTGCCACAAACTGTGTGTGTTTGTGTGTGTGCGTGCGTTTGTGTCCGTCTGTGTGTGTGTGTGTGTGTGTGTGTGTGTGTGTGTGTGTGTGTGTGTGTGTGTGTGTGTGTGTGTGTGTGAGTGTGTGTTTCTGTGTCTGTCTGTGTCTATGTCTGGGTGTCTGTGTGTGTGTGTGTGTGTGTGTGAGTGTGTGTGTGTGTGTTTGTGTGTGGGTACCACCAAGAAAGGACACCACCCACCAATCAAGCTGTTATACTGTGAGAATAATCTACAGCCACTGGACCACGTTAGAATTGTGACGTTGTGATGCAATGCATGTGCACAATTCAGTCTAGACCCGAGTCGCTATGGCATCCAGGCCAGCAGGTACGCCTTTTTACCCAGCAGTCAAAAAAAAGCAGGACAACAGAATATTTAATAGAACAAAAAGACGACCTCAGGGACAAAAACACATCTACTCTGCTCAGGTTCACTCTCACCTGTCAGGTATATCTAACCAACCCTAATGCCCTCTTCAAATAGCTCTGGAAGGAAGCAAAACACACAAAGATAGGCCACACCACCCACAACCGGGCCCACTACACAGTCTGTTAAATAATAGATCCCCAGGAAAAAGCTTGTGGGTTCATTAAGATCATAGTTGTGCTTAGGTGGGGGGTGATGCACTAAAGCTGGGGGTGTAACAGCACAGCACTTAGCCACAGATGGCCCAGGAACAGGGCTCCATGGCGAGGGGAGAGAGAAGGGATTATACCCAGGTAGGGAGCTCTGACAGGCAGGCAGTCTGGTGTTGGTGCTGCCTTACTCACGGAGGTAGACGTCCTGGGCTATGGATCTGGTGGATCATCTGTGCTCTCGCTCCGGGGGAGCTCCAAGCAACCGTCACAGAGAGAGAGAGAGAGAGAGAGAGAGAGAGAGAGAGAGAGAGAGAGAGAGAGAGAGAGAGAGAGAGAGAGAGAGAGAGAGAGAGAGAGAGAGAGAGAGAGAGAGAGAGAGAGAGAGAGAGAGAGAGAGAGAGAGAGAGAGAGAGAGAGAGAGAGAGAGAGAGAGAGAGAGGGAGAGAGACAGAAAGAGAGAGAGAGAGAAGGGTATAAAGAGACAGAAAGAAGACAGTGCAGACTAAACGCCTCTTTTCAATGTATAGCACTGGGATGGGAGAGTTTATTTAAAATACTTGATCCAGTAGCATGCTTAGTGTTAATTATGTTATAATATGATTCATTTAAGACATTTTGAATTACAATGGAGTACATTGAATTGCAGGGGCCTGTATCTTGTTGAACCCAGGTAAAACATGTCTGAAAAACGGACCTCTCGACTCCATGGGGTGGAAAGCATAAAGTGAGACACTACTTCATTATCAAATTTCAAATTCCACCCCCAGTTATCTAGGTCACTTCAACTAATTGCATAAAGATTGATGAATTATTAACTATAATGAGGATACCTACATAAAAAGCTTGAATCAAAGAATAAAGGACTTCTTATTAATAAGTAAAAGTAGAAGTTTCTCTGTAAACACATACACCTTTGGAGAATTCGATTTAAGTATGTGGGAAATGGCTGGTGGTGTTTTAGCATCCAATCATTACTATACAAGACTTTAAAGTATATTGATTAAGAGAATAGGAGCTTTAATTTAATAAAATGCAATAGTAGTTCCTGAGGAAAACCTATAATGAGAACTCTAACTCAACTGCATCATTATCCTTTTTCACATGATCCTTTTTCAAACCAATTCTCCTTTGCAACTTCCCTCTGTCATCAAAGAAAAACACAGTTTGGCTTTAATTATGATGCATTTTTACAAAGTTAAGGTAGTTGTTTTACACTACAATTAAATATACAAACGAGTGATTGTTCTTTACTTAGTTTTAATGTTAAAATGAGATAGATTTAAATATATTTGATATGTAAAAAATACTGGAAAGGGAGTAGACATTTTAAACCCCTAGAGGGGAGACCGGTTAAATTGAGTTGAAAATGAGATTTTAGCGTCTCCTGTTAAAATAGCAGGGAGCAGATCGCTTGGTTATGATCTCCGTTAATAGAGCGAGAGCACAAGAGAATACGGTGTTAGTTTGAGAAGAGGAGGAGGAGGAGGAGGAGGAGGAGGAGGAGCAGGTGGAAGACAGGATACTCTACATGATCAGGCATGAAGTCAATTAAAGGGGAGAAGGATGGAGGGATGGAAGGAGGAGGGAGGAGGGGTGATAGAAAGAGGGATGGAAGAAAGGAGGGGTGACTGTGAAGAGGAGAAGACGTGCACTGATGAAGATGAAGACGAGACTGACTGTGGTTTGAGGGGTTGTACTTCAATAGAGGTCGCTTGATGAAATACGGACAGCCTCTATGTCAGGAGATAAATCCTGGCTTCAGATTCAAATTCTGAAATAAAACTTGAATGATCAGTGAGATGATGAGACACATTAGCGACACAAGTGGAGCTGAGAACACGATGAACTACCACACAAAATAATAATAATAATGAATGAATGATAAAACCACCCAAATAAAGGACGCAGCATTTAATATGCTCCATGAAATTCATTAAGAAATGTTTTCCAGATCTCTATTGAAATGGGAAATCTGTAAAAAAAAAAAAAAAAAAACAATTGCAAGAGGGAAAATTCGAATGCCAGAGATAATGTGGTGTGGGGGCCTTTTTTCGCCTTTCAATTAAGCCTCTCTCACATTTAACATCCCAAACAGGCCAAACAAAAGGAGCTAATTGCTAACGAGGACACTTAATAATTCCCTTTGGAGCTGTGGAGAAGGTTAGCCGTGCACCTCTGCACCCCGCTCTGCGTGCCTGGGCAACCACATCATCGCCGTCTTTTCTGTCACTTCCCCTGCCCATTAGACCTTCCCACGCGGCCTGCTCCTCCTCTTCCTCATCCACCTCCTCCTCTTCCACTTCCTCTTCCTCCTCCTCTTCCTCCTGCACCTCTTCTTCCTCCTCCTGCACCTCCTCCTCCTCCTCCTCCTGGTCTCTCTGTTATGCATCAGAGCAGTAACAAGGCCTTGTTAACAATATATTAATGAAGAGAAAGCTGCTCCTCTAGATCAGGTGGCAGACCCCCCCGTGATAATGGGGCCTTGGAGGAGAACCAGGCAATCACTGGGCTGTGTTGCCATCTAACCCGGGGTTAAACTAGCTCGTGCTAGAGAGGGTGGGAGAGAGAGAGAGAGAGAGAGAGAGGGGGGGGAGAGAGAGAGAGAGAGAGAGAGAGGGGGGGGGGGGGTGAGAGAGAGAGAGAGAGAGAAAGGGAGGAAAGACAGAGATGGAGCGAGAGAAGGAGAGAGGGAGAGAGGGTGGGAGAGAGAGAGAAAGAGAGAGAGGTAGGGGAGAGAGCTTGCCTAAGCATATGTAAATGATCATTGTCTTGCAGACACGGTGAAAATATGAAATTGTTGTGGCTGAGGCACTCTGGCAGCGTGCTTTTCTTTTTTTCTCCTCATATCTCACACTAGATAATTGTAGGGTGGAAAACACAATTATCAGATGCTTAGGATATGACAGGCGTGTGCTGTTGGAGCCATGAAGACAGGGGGAGAGGTTGGTGTCTTGTTTTGGTGCTGGGTAAGGGGAGGAAGGGAAGAAGGGAGGGAGGGAGGGAGAAGGGGGACGGGCGTTTTTTCTTTTCTCTTTTTCTCATAAATATCTCCTTCTACAGCCTTAGAGTAACGGCCCGTGGTTTCACAGGAGAACAAGAGAGAAGCTGCAAAATATAATTTCGCCGAACCCGGGATTGAAAATGCTTTCACAACCCACCAGTGAGGTCCCAACACTCCATAACCACGACAGCAACAACAACAACAACAAACAAACTACACAACAAACCACAAATAAAAAGCCAAACAGATTGACTTCAATATTTTAAATGCCCGCCCTCAACTCTTTGGCGCAGCTTTTCACGCACCGCAGCAATGCATTAGCTTGTCTTGTCTGTATTCTGTTTTGGCAGCCCCCCCCCCCCCCCTCCCCCTCCGCTCAGTCTGTCTGGCAATAGAAAAACCTTGGTAGAAATATCAGAAGGAGATTTTAATCACAGGGGTGGTGCACACAGGCTTACTTATCTGAACCCCAAAAGGAAGACAGGCTTCCCCTAGCCGTCGCTGTCACCCTGCTATCTCAGGCCTTGTCAACCCAATGTGCCCACAGATACACATCTCCTATTCAGCCAATGTAACCCTTACCGAAAAAACTGCGAGCAAACTCAACAGCATGGGATAACAAACAGCATGGATGAGGACGAAGAAGGATGAGGAAGATGGAAAAGGAAAACGTTTCCTAGAGTCGAGTTTGTTGAGGGGCTGAGGCCTTGAGAGGAAACCTTCAGGAGGAGAAGGTAAACAGCCCCATTACCTTTTCTAACGGATACACAAGAACTCGGGGAATTTGAATTCTGCCTTTTTTGTCTCTTTACATTTTCCCTCTCTTCTTCTCCTTCTTTTCATCCAAACTCAGCTTCTGTGTTGTTTAGTTCTTTTGTTTTGTTTCTTCCTGAGGGTGCTTTTTTTTTAAGTATATTTGTGACAAACGCTGGCGCTTTCCATGGTGCTGAGGCGAGAGACGCAATCAGGTAAACACACAGCTATGCCCTCGTCACCTTAGCAAAACACACACAAACTCACCATGACACTCTGGCTGGATACCTAGACTATAGTCACTGGAAGCTTCTGGTTAACTCTCCCATTTGTTTAGTTAGTACACAGAAACTGTCGAAAGAATCTCAGAACAATTTCTGTTACTTTTGTTGTTTTTTCATCAATTAATTACTCCGCAAAAACCTTTGTGGATTGGAAATAGAAAAAGGGGCAGTTGAGATTAAAAAGCTGGTCGACTTCAATGCAGCTCTAGTAACTAAGCCTCTATCTCTCTAAAGTCCGGGTAATTTGAAGCTCCCTAGCGTTTTCAGATATCTCTTTTCTACTTATCTCCACATAAAAAGGGGCTGTTCAGAAACTGTTGTCCCAAAGTAAGTTCTGAAAAGACCTTCAAATCATTAAGTATGAGTTTTCAAAGAACTGCCAATTGAAAGCCAATGGGAAAGTCCTCACACTTTTATCTTTCGACGTTAAAAGAAAAATGATGAGGATCTTGAGCATGGGCCCCTTTCAAATAAGTCAAACATATTACATTTTTGAAAGAATCACAGAGTCGATGTCTTTGGTCCTCTATGCCTACTGGGACTTAGGCGAGAAGAAGCCAAGATGTTTTTATTTCTTCTCTCTGCGCCGTCTGACTGCCCCTCAGATGAAGAGGCACAAGGCCCTGAAACCTCTGCAGGCAGATAGATAGATAGACCTCTAAGTTGATTTATTTATCAGGTTTCTCTGGTGAGTCCCGAGTGATAGCTGACTGGCTGTGTGTGTGTGTGTGTGTGTGTGTGTGTGTGCGTGTGTGTGTGAGCTGCCCAGGGGTGGCTTCACATAGAGAGGACGAGCGTCTGTGCTGCTGCATCAGAGGCCCCTGCGTCTGACATGTGCTCTCTTTCATCACGGGGGCCGTGGCTTGGCTCCCTGCTCTGTGTTCAGCCATCTTTGCAGAGGCTCTGGACTCTGGCCATAAGAAAGACAGGCAGGTTAGATCTTCTGCATTGATTTATCATGCCTCCCACTTTATGTGATATGATATGCTGTTATATTGGATGTTTTTATTATATGATGTTTTGTGGGTTTTATGTAATACATCTTCTAACTGTTATATGGTGATGTCATGTTAATTATAATAACATATTATAATTCTACACACTCAAAGACACCTGATATTATAATATTTATATACAGTATATATAGTCACACATTCACTCAAATATATTTATATATTGTATTAAAATAATTTAATGTGTAATCTATTTAATTTTCTTATTTCCACATCTCCTCTCCTCCCCGCTCCTCTCCTCTCGTCTCCTCTCCTCCCCTCTCATTTCCACTCCTCTCCTCCCCTCTCCTCCCCCCTCCTCCCCTTCCCTCCCCTCCCCTCTCCTCTCCTCTCCTCTCCTCTTTTCTCATCTTGTCTCCTCTCCTCTCCTCTCCTCTCCTATCCTCCCCTCTCATTTCCTCTCCTCTCCTCCCCTCTCCTCCCCTCCCCTCTCGTCTCCTCTCCTCTCCTCCCCTCTCGTCTCCTCTTTTCTCATCTCGCCACCCCTCCTCTCCTCCCCTTCCCTCCCCTCCCCTCTCCTCTCCTCTCCTCTTTTCTCATCTCGTCTCCTCTTTTCTCATCTCGTCTCCTCTCCTCCCCTCTCATTTCCTCTACTCTCGTCTCCTCTCCTCTCCTCCCCTCGCCTCTCCTCTCACATCTCGTCTCCTCTCCTCTCCTCTCCTCTCCTATCCTCCCCTCTCCATTCCTCTCCTCTCCTCCCCTCTCCTCCCCTCCCCTCTCATTTCCTCTCCTCTCCTCCCCTCTCCTCTCCTCCCCTCTCGTCTCCTCTCCTCCCCTCTACTCTCTTCTCCTCTCCTCCCCTCCCCTCTCCTCTCCTCTCCTCTCCTCCCCTCTCCTTCCCTCCCCTCTCGTCTCCTCTCCTCTCCTCTCTTCTCCTCCCCTCTCTTCTCCTCCTGTCCATATGCCACATCTGTTTGTTAGGCCCACAGAGAGAGCTCTGTCACCAGGCCAACGCAATATTCCAACAGGCTCCTGGAAACTACTCTCACACACACGGCAACATGAAATTCCCTCAATGACCTGGGAGAGAAGGGGGGGAGAGAGAGAGAGAGAGAGAGAGAGAGAGAGAGAGAGAGAGAGAGAGAGAGAGAGAGAGAGAGAGAGAGAGACAGACAGACAGAGACAGAGATAGAGAGATAAAGAGGTTAGCTAGATAGAAATGGAGAAAGACAGAAAGAGCAAGTCTAAACAAAGTCCTTGCTATGCTTGTGTGTGTGTGTGTGTGTGTGTGTGTGTGTGTGTGTGTGTGTGTGTGTGTGTGTGTGTGTGTGTGTGTGTGTGTGTGTGTGTGTGTGTGTGTGTGTGTGTGTGTGTGTGCATGCACGCGTGTTTGAGCGATTGTATGCCAAATCAACACACCTTGAAAACACCTCTTTTTTTCTAGGGCCGTTCAGATAATCTGAAAGTCTTTTTGTTGTCTGTTCCAAAATGGTTCCTGTTGAAAACCGAAAGGCCGTCTTCTGTTGTTGTTGGATTTCATTCCAACATTTCATTCCAACATGTAAGCAGCATAGAAGGAACATCTGGCTTTTGTGCATATCTGAAAGACTCCCCATCTATAATACATGATGATGATCTGTAAATCTGCCAAAAGCATCCCGCTCTCCTGCACTCCTCCATCAACGGAAATAACGACAGCCAAGGCATAATGCAAAAAGTCAGCACGGGAAATAAAAGGATTTGTTGTGCTATCGTTTACCCCAGGAGCTGTACATGGAAACAAGCACCAATGTGATCTCAACAAATCTGTGTTTTAAACGTTTTTCAATTAAGACAAGGATAATATTAGCACATATGAATATTCTTCATCTCTTTATTTGGCCCAAAAACTGGAGTTAAAATTTATCCAATTAGCACGAACTGACTGTGATAAACAGATTGTCGATAATTCAAGAGACAACACCTGAAGTTGTCTCAGTAAGGACGGAAGCAGGCCCTGTTGTTGTGGGTATGAGACGAGAAGCTGAGACTTCTCCTACTGCTCTTCCGAGCAAGCGAGAACCCAGCATGGCTTTTTAACTGCGTGCTATATGGTAATCGATATCTCACAAACCACGGGACCCTCTTTGTTTTCATTCCCAACAGCCCTGAGGATTAAATACACCTGTTTATTAGCAGACATTTATCAACACTTTATTGTTAATTCTTGAAGCTTTTACACCAGACAATCGAGACACACTTTGACAGGATTTACCATCTGTTACACAGTTCCCAGCACAATAACACGATCTTTACCGGTAGTTTGAAATATAACAAATTAATAACATTATGTTGCTGATCATGATGCCTTATTTGCCTAATTGGATAAGAATTCGTTGTAATTGGGAATAACTTTCAATTAGAAATTTGAATAAATTTGAAAAATGTATCAAGAGTCAAACTTTTGGGGTGTGAGAAGAAAACAATCTAAATAAAGACTTCATCAAATGAAATAGTGACAACAACGACTGCCCAATGATGAGTCAAAAAGAATCCCAAACCAAAAGCTTCTTTAAAATAAGGTATTTGTAAACAGATAACACCTTCGGTACCTTAATAAAATCCTAATATATTACAGATGTGCTTAGAACATTGTTAAAAAAATGAAGCCTCTCCATGCCAGTTTACCACTATGTCAAATTCCATATGGTGGCTCAGTGGTTAGTACTGATGCCTCACAGCAAGAAGGTTCTCGGTTAGTCCTTTCTAGGTGGCGTTCACATGTTCTCCCTGTGTTGTATGGCTCTCCACCGAGTGGTGCGGTTTCCTCCCACCATCGTAACACACGTTAGCGTTAATATTCCGGTAAATGCCCTCATCAAGGCACTGGTAAAGAGCTAGAGTTGGTCAATTTCTCCCTATTGTCACCACTGTAAAAGAGAACTCGTTCTCAGTTGAACTCACCTGGTTGAACAACGGTAAAAGAAAACTGTGTCTGATAGCAGTTTAGCTCTGGACTCCCTCCCATGTCATCCTGTCTCCTGACAGAAGCCTTCAGTGGTTTAATGGCAGAGGTAAGGCCCTACACATTGGACAGAGACCCTCAGTGGTTTTGTGGCTGTGTAGTTGGTGCAGAGGTAAGGCCCTACACATTTGACTATCATTAGGAGCTTGTGTCTTCCTCCAAACATCTGTTACTCAACCTTATAGCCTAAGAGGTGGACAGGGGAAAGTGGAACCCTGGTACCCATCAGCATCATGTTCCAACCTTATGGCCTAAGAGGTGGACAGGGGAAAGTGGAACCCTGGTACCCATCAGCATCATGTTCCAACCTTATGGCCTAAGAGGTGGACAGGGGAAAGTGGAACCCTGGTACCCATCAGCATCATGTTCCAACCTTATGGCCTAAGAGGTGGACAGGGGAAAGTGGAACCCTGGTACCCATCAGCATCATGTTCCAACCTTATGGCCTAAGAGGTGGACAGGGGAAAGTGGAACCCTGGTACCCATCAGCATCATGTTCCAACCTTATGGCCTAAGAGGTGGACAGGGGAAAGTGGAACCCATGGATACCTCTAACATACAATGTTATTTCTCTTACGGCTGCCCTTGTGCCCCGAGCAGCAAACGGAGCGGCTAGGTGTTAGCTGAGCTCAATGTGGTGTGGTGTTCTATCTACTGGATCATCACCTCTTGCTCGTCAGTCTAATTCATTGGGGACTGCTCTGTGAAATTAGATGGGTGATTGGACCAACAGACACCACAGCAGTAAATTGGCTTCACACATGAAGCCAACTGTAAAATAAATCAAGTAAACACATTTGGGTTAGTGATTTGAAACAACCAGGACCGCACTCTGGCAAGCACACAAACCCCAACGCAAACACTCGCACACACACACACACACACACGCCTCATACACACGCACAAACACACACACACACACACCTCATACACATGCACACACACACACACACACACCTCATACACACGCACAAACACACACAAACACACATACTTCATGCACACACACACACACATGCACACACATACACACACGCACACACACACACACACACACACACACACACACATACACGCTCACACGCACACATACACAAACACACACGCACGCACACAAACGCACAAACACACACGCACACACACACACACACACACACACCTCACACACACATACACACACACAGACACACACACACACACACACACACACACACACACACACACACACACACACACACACACACAGCACTCCCTGGCTTGCTGTCTGACAGTGCAGAGGTAAACTGCAAATATTTGTCCTGGTGAGAGGGAGGGAGAGAGAGGAGGCAGCGAGCAAACAGCTATTCGGGGGGCCATCTTGTTGTGTGTGTCACCCGGGTTCCGTGGAGAAGCCTCTCATTGGCTGGATGGGGGAACGCTGACAGGAAGGAAGCAGACTGGATGTAAGTGAGGTGTGAGAGCCCCCAGACGCTGTGTGTGTGTGTCTCTGTGTGTTTCTGTGTCTGTGTGTGTGTGTGTGCTTGTGTGCGTGTGTGTGTTTCTGTGTCTGTGTCTGTGTCTGTGTTTGTGTGTACGTGTGCGTGTGTGTGTTTGTGTGTGTGTGTGTGTGTGTGTGTGTATTCGAGCCCCCTAATTAACTCTCTGCTGTTTCCTCTGCATCCCAGGCCACATGGCATTCCTGCCTGCCTTCCGTCTCGGGGCAATTGCCAGTTCCCTGGATGAGGTGTGTGTGTGTGTGTGTGTGTGTGTGTGTGTGTGTGTGTGTGCGTGTGCGTGTACACAATATTGTCACTGTCACAACTGTTTGTTCCTGTCCTTCTGTGGTGTCAGGTTTGGAGTGTTGGAGGGGAGCGTAATGACCCTCTGCTCCATATGATACCCCCCCCCCCCCCCTCCCAGGGTCTGCCTTCCACTGCAGCAGTAAACAAATCACTGCAGTCTGCGGCCCTCCATCCCTCCCTCCCTCATTCTCTCCCCCTTCACTCCCTCCATCCCTCCCTCCCTCATTCTCTCCCCCTTCACTCCCTCCATCCCTCCCTCCCTCATTCTCTCCCCCTTCACTCCCTCCATCCCTCCCTCCCTCATTCTCTCCCCCTTCGCTCCCTCCATCCCTCCCTCCCTCATTCTCTCCCCTTCACTCCCTCCATCCCTCCCTCCCTCATTCTCTCCCCCTTCTCTCCCTCCATCCCTCCCTCCCTCATTCTCTCCCACTTATCTCCCTCTCTCCCTCCCTCCTTCTCTCTCCCTTCACTCCCTCTATCCCTCCCTTCCAACTTCTCTCTCCCTGAACTACTGTACCTCTATCTCTCCCTCCCTCCTTCCTTCCCTCCCGCCTTCTTTTCACCTTAACTTCCTTTCTCTCTCCCTCCCTCAGAGGGGAGAGAGAAAAAGAGAGAAGGAAAGTGACAGAGAGAGAGAGAGAGAGAGAGAGAGAGAGAGAGAGCGAGAGAGAGAGAGAGAGAGAGAGAGAGAGAGAGAGAGAGAGAGAGAGAGAGAGAGAGAGAGAGAGAGAGAGAGAGGCAGAAACAAAAGAGAGAAGGATATGGCATGCTCTGCTGCCACAACAGAAACAGAACCAGTAGAAGGGACACTCATACTCGTTTCTGTTTGTGCCTAAAAAGTAAACAATTTAATGCCATTTCTCCTGCTGAACTGCCCCAAACTGAGCCGTACCACACTGATCTAGGACCAGGAACACCACCGGTCCAGGATAACACATAGGTCAGTGCAGCGGCGTGCTGAAATGTCTTCATATTTACACTAGAACTATGTCCTGTCCAAATGTCAACCAGTTTCAACAAGGGAAGGGATGCTAGCCTCCACAAATGATCCGGCCCATCAAACAACAACAAGGGGCCCAAAGCTCCTTACCCACGGCTCTTTCATCCACGGTGTGTCCTCAGAAACCCCCTCGGTTCTCAGGTGCAAAGCCCGGCGCTCACAGACGCCTTTCCAGAGGCTCTGATCCGTTAGCCACGGAAGGTGATTCGCGGCGGGGGCGGGGGCGGGGTGCGTGGCGTTGACAGGCATCTTCCCTGTGAAGCTCTAAAGCTTCCACGCACGGCGAGGAAGACGGCCAAAAGCCCAACGTAAATAAAGCAAGATGGGGGGAAAAAAAGAAAGATGAAATACATGCAACGTTGAGGAGGACAGCTGAACAAACAACGCAATGACTTCAGAAATAGAGCCTAACAGCTAACTCAACGCAGCCCCCCCCCCCCCCCCCCGCCCCTCACCACTTCCTCGAATCTTTCCACAATCAACTGACACACTTAGTGCGCATATCATGACAGATAAATAGTTTGATAAAGAGAGGAAAATATGCGCTGTCGGTTATGCTGTTTGGCTGTTTAAAGCAGCTTACTTCCTCCTCGTTGAGAATAGAAAACGTGTGTGTGTTCAGGAGTAGGAATGCCTGCACAATGACCTTCAAAAACTCCAAAAAGTAAAGGAAGAAAATAAAAATTGATATTTTTATGATTAGAAAGTGTGAAGAAACATGATGAATAGCGTGCTTCATGACGGTTAGCACACTCTACAGAGCCAGAGGCCCCAGCCTAAGTTATCTAGCAGTACCACTCTGTATCAGTACATCACTGTACAACATCTACCATTACAGTGTGGGCAGATGTGACTGTGCAAACTTTAGAATCAAAGACTTTAGAAAGGAACTAGCACAGAAAAATCCCAATCCCTCTCGCTAGCTGCCTCACCTTCTCCATCCACTGTACCGGGTTGACTAGCTGCTCCACTGTACAGGGTTGACTAGCTGCTCCACTGTACAGGGTTGACTAGCTGCCTCACCTTCTCGCTGCATTGTACAGGGTTGATTAGCTGCTCTGCTGTACAGGTTTGACTAGCTGCTCCACTGTACAGGGTTGACTAGCTGCTCCACTGTACAGGGTTGACTAGCTGCTCTGCTGTACTGGGTTGACTAGCTGCCTCACCTTCTCGCTCCACTGTACAGGGTTGACTAGCTGCTCTGCTGTACTGGGTTGACTAGCTGCCTCACCTTCTCCCTCAGCTGTACAGGGTGGACTAGCTACCTCACCTTCTACCTCAGCTGTACAGGGTTGACTAGCTGCTCTGCTGTACAGGGTTGACTAGCTGCCTCACCTTCTCCCTCAGCTGTACAGGATTGACTAGCTGCTCTGCTATACAGGGTTGACTAGCTTCCTCACCTTCTCCCTCAGCTGTACAGGGTTGACTAGCTGCTCTGCTGTACAGGGTTGACTAGCTGCTCTGCTGTACTGGGTTGACTAGCTGCCTCACCTTCTCGCTCCACTGTACAGGGTTGACTAGCTGCTCTGCTATACAGAGTTGACTAGCTGCTCTGCTGTACTGGGTTGACTAGCTGCCTCACCTTCTCGCTCCACTGTACAGGGTTGACTAGCTGCTCTGCTGTGCAGGGTTGACTAGCTGCCTCACCTTCTCCCTCCTCTGTACAGGGTTGACTAGCTGCCTCACCTTCTACCTCAGCTGTACAGGGTTGACTAGCTGCTCTGCTGTACAGGGTTGACTAGCTTCCTCACCGTCTTCCTCCACTGTACAGGGTTGACTAGCTGCTCTGCTGTACAGGGTTGACTAGCTGCTCTGCTGTACTGGGTTGACTAGCTGCCTCACCTTCTCCCTCCACTGTACAGGGTTGACTAGCTGCTCTGCTGTACAGGGTTGACTAGCTGCTCTGCTGTACTGGGTTGACTAGCTGCCTCATCTTCTCGCTCCACTGTACAGGGTTGACTAGCTGCTCTGCTGTACAGGGTTGACTAGCTGCTCTGCTGTACTGGGTTGACTAGCTGCCTCACCTTCTCGCTCCACTGTACAGGGTTGACTAGCTGCTCTGCTGTGCAGGGTTGACTAGTTGCCTCACCTTCTCCCTCCTCTGTACAGGGTTGACTAGCTGCCTCACCTTCTACCTCAGCTGTACAGGGTTGACTAGCTGCTCTGCTGTACAGGGTTGACTAGCTTCCTCACCGTCTTCCTCCACTGTACAGGGTTGACTAGCTGCTCTGCTGTACAGGGTTGACTAGCTGCTCTGCTGTACTGGGTTGACTAGCTGCCTCACCTTCTCCCTCCACTGTACAGGGTTGACTAGCTGCTCTGCTGTACAGGGTTGACTAGCTGCTCTGCTGTACTGGGTTGACTAGCTGCCTCACCTTCTCGCTCCACTGTACAGGGTTGACTAGCTGCTCTGCTGTACAGGGTTGACTAGCTGCTCTGCTGTACTGGGTTGACTAGCTGCCTCACCTTCTCGCTCCACTGTACAGGGTTGACTAGCTGCTCTGCTGTACAGGGTTGACTAGCTGCCTCACCTTCTCGCTGCACTGTACAGGGTTGACTAGCTGCCTCACCTTCTCGCTCCACTGTACAGGGTTGACTAGCTGATCCGCTGTACAGGGTTGACTAGCTGATCCGCTGTACAGGGTTGACTAGCTGCAGCGCCACGGCTGAACAGCTGCTGACAGACTTGATCTGAGAAGCCTACAAGGACGTCTGAGAACTTAGACTCAGGTGAACTTGACACACGGCTCACTTCCAATCTAGAAAGTGCCAACTTCCAAACTCCTGTCTGTCTCACTCTAACCCCCTTCCCCCTCTCCCCGCCTCTCTCTACCGCTCTTTCTTTCTACCTATCTCCCCCTGCCTCCCTCCCCTCCCTCCCTCTCTCTTTGAAGGCTCTATAGCTGGAGCAGAATGAGTCCCGGGGCTGAAGGAAGGGCGTCAGGCCCGTGTTAAACGTCCATTCTTTGAACCGTTTTTAGCCCCCCCCCCCCCCCCCCTCGTGGTCCTCCGGTGGCTCCTGCTCAAAGCCTGGAGCTCTGAGGGGGAGGCAGGGAGACGGGGGGAGACGGGGGGTGCTGTGAGGAGGGACTTCCTCTGGTCCTTACACGTGATCTCCTTGATTTTAATGAGGGCCGCGTGGACCCCCTGAGGTGTGCTAAGGAGAGTGGACGCTTGGGGGGGGGGGGGGGGGACTGTTTTTTACGGGGAGGGGGGGGGGGTTGCAGGATGTGAAGGTAGCAATGAAGCCTTGTCGAGCTGTTCAACAACGGTGCCCCGCACCCCCCATAACACCCCAACCCACCCACCCCTCACCACACCCTCCCCATCC
>JAPMUY010004113.1:102500-105000 GCA_026901105.3 Galaxias olidus | reverse complement strand
CACACTTGAATTTGATGGCGAGGCAAGGGGACCTGTCAGACAGGGAAGGCCTGGAAGCTTAAATAATAGTGGAAAGCTGTTTATGGAACATGCTTTATTTATTCATCGTTTTCCGAGTAAGGTCTTCAATTTAGATGGAGTGGGGGGGGAGAGAGAGAGAGAGAGAGAGAGAGAGAGAGAGAGAGAGAGAGAGAGAGAGAGAGAGAGAGAGAGAGAGAGAGAGAGAGAGAGAGAGAGAGAGAGAGAGAGAGAGAGAGAGAGAGACTGAGAGAGAGAGAGAGAGAGAGAGAGTGAGAGAGAGAGAGAGAGAGAGACAGAGAGAGAGAGAGAGAGAGAGAGAGAGAGAGAGAGAGAGAGAGAGAGAGAGAGACTGAGAGAGAGAGAGAGAGAGAGAGAGAGAGAGAGAGAGAGAGAGAGAGAGAGAGAGAGAGAGAGAGAGAGAGAGAGAGAGAGAGAGAGAGAGAGAGAGAGAGAGAGAGAGAGAGAGAGACAGAGAGAGAGAGAGAGAGAGAGAGAGAGAAAGAAAAGGTAATGAGACGGGAAGTGAGAAGGGAAAGAGAGAGATATATATAGAGTGAAAGAAACACGAAATACAGAAAGAAGAGAAATCAAAGATCTATCAGAAGAGAGAAAAGAGAGACGCTGAAAGAGTTCTCTTCCCACTGTACCAGACCAGGAGAGAACAACACGCTGTCCATGAGATTCCCACTGCAAGGTCAATCAATGGAGGGAGCTGGGCCTCTGCAGCCGCGGCTAATGGATTGTGAAGACACATTGCAGGGTTATGAATTTTTTAACAAAACTCCTTTTCCTTCAGTCTCTCTCCCCCAGTCTCCCCCTCCCCTCCCCCGTAGACTTTCATAAATCAATGACGGCTTATCGGAGAAGATCAATTATGCAAACTTTAAGACATTAAATGACAGTTAATGAGGAGGTCCTTGGTGTTTGTTTTTTTTCAAAATGGAGGTTTGGTGAATTAACACTGTTACCTGGCTGACAAGTGAAGAAGAAGCCATAGAGAGGCTCCCCCCCCCCCCCCCCCCCCCAGAAAACAACTACGTGCAAGGCACCCCTCAAAATTTTGTTAACAGTTAAAATAGCAGATCACTTCTACAGCAGCTGTGAGGAAACATTGATATAGATTATCCCAGAGGGTATTATTGAACATTACCTTGGAAAGTTAGATAAGAGAGAAAACATGGAGAGGAATGTATTTCAAACCATTTGATTTGATTTCACGTTTTGGCAAAAAATGTTGGACTATTTTTGACTGTTTTGGACCACTATCATTTCACAAATGTATCTAGAACGTGTTACCCTAACCATCACAAAAAGGCATTCTGGTTGCTGTTGTTGTTGTTGTTGTTGTTGTTGTTGTTGTTGTTGTTGTTGTTGTTGTTGTTGTTGTTGTTGTTCCTGTCCGTTTACAGTTCTAAATGTCTTATTTGTAGCTGTTATGGATACATTAAGATGTTCCCTTGTGGACAGAAAGAAGATAGCGACGGGCACTTAAAAAGTGAAAAATGGAACATTATTCAGGGGATTTTCAAAAAGCTCATCATGACAATGCTCTGAGGCCAGCCCCCTGTGACTCCAATCCTCCAATCACTGAGCTCTGAACAACCTGGTTAAGCACAGCCACCCACGCTTAAACACTGGCTGCAAGATCTGTCCCTTCCACTCACATCCCCGCCCGCACACCACCCACCTTCCCCCTGTACAACCACTGTGACCCTGTAACCCTGTGACCCTGTACAACCACCTTCCCCCTGTACAACCACCTTCCCCCTGTACAACCACTGTGACCCTGTACAACCACCTTCCCCCTGTACAACCACCTTCCCCCTGTACAACCACCTTCCCCCTATACAACCACCTTCCCCCTGTACAACCACCTTCCCCCTGTACAACCACCTTCCCCCTGTACAATCACTGTGACCCTGAACAACCACTGTGACCCTGTGACCCTGTGACCCTGTACAACCACTGTGACCCTGAACAATCACTGTGACCCTGTGACCATGTACAACCACTGTGACCCTGTACAACCACTGTGACCCTGTGACCCTGTACAACCACCTTCCCCCTGTACAACCACTGTGACCCTGAACAACCACTGTGACCCCGTACAACCACCTTCCCCCTGTCCAACCACTGTGACCCTGAACAACCACTGTGACCCTGAACAACCACTGTGACCCTGTGACCCTGTGACCCTGTACAACCACTGTGACCCTGTGACCCTGTGACCCTGTACAACCACTGTGACCCTGAACAACCACTGTGACCCTGTGACCCTGTACAACCACTGTGACCCTGAACAACCACTGTGACCCTGAACAGCCACTGTGACCCTGAATAACCACTGTGACCCTGTAAAACCACTGTGACCCTGTGACCCTGAACAACCACTGTGACCCTGAACAACCACTGTGACCCTGAACAATCACCGTGACCCTGAACAACCACTGTGACCCTGAACAACCACTGTGACCCTGTG
>JAPMUY010004113.1:87500-92500 GCA_026901105.3 Galaxias olidus | reverse complement strand
CTATCATCAAAACCCCCGATCATCATACATGTTACAGAGCCTGTATGCAAGGACTCCGTCAAGATTTAGTGGGGCATTATTTGTGGAAGGCACGTCAGCTCAGTTGTATGGAACTGCACAACAAAAATAGCCCTGCAGAGACACACAACTCTGAGATAAAAACACGTGTGCACAGGCACACACACACACACACACACACACACACACACAAACACACACACACACAAACACACACACACACACACACACACACACACACACACACAAACATTAAATGATTGCTAATGCCACATGAATGAGTAAATCTTGTCTCTTCTCTGGAGGTGCCATCCGTTCCTCTACAAAGCGCACACATAGGAAAGATAGTTTGACAAGAACGAAGTGGACACCCAAACCGATGTCAACTCTGATGTGCTTTTGAAGACACACGCCTTTGGTCTAATCAGGCGACACAAAACAACAAAGGCAAAGATATCACGTATATACCAGAGGAACGGGAAAAAAAGAATATACATAAAAAAAAAACTTGTATTTGCAATGCTGATCCCTCTGTGTTTCTTCTCCCAACGTCACACTGGTTACAGTCATGTCCGGAAGAGGAGGAGAAACCTCAAAGCTGGTATCTGGCACCTATTACGGCTACGTTCCACTGTCTGGCGGAGGGGAGAGTGGAAGCCGCTAGCTATCTCTATCCAGTTGGTGGACGGCATGTAAGAACAGGCCCAGCCAGGGCACCAATAATTGTATCTTCAAAGTGACAGGGTATGGACCAACTTACAGTATGGAGTGTGGGCTGTGTCCACACCTCAGAGGAGTGAAAGGCAGAGGTTTGGATTTGTCCTGTCTTGCGTGAAGCCGCGGGTCTTTTTTTTAGAAGGGGGGGAGCTAATTGTGTCTGTTGTTGCACTTTTTCAGGGTAGGAGGGTGGGTTGGGGAGCCCCCCGGCAGTGAAACAAGCCAGACGCCTATCAAAACCATTATTCCAAGGTGTGAAAAGGTGGCACCTTTCTCTTGTGTCATTTTTTTCTCCGTTTTTTTTCTTCTTTTTTTTGGTCCCTGCGTTCTCTGGCCCACTTACTATCCCACTTTGGCTGGCTAGGTGAAATAGTGTGTGTGGCGTTGGCTGGCCCTCGCGGCGGCGGAAAGGATTGATGGAACATGTTCTGAGGGAGAAGGTGACAGGGTCTTTACATCATTGTGCGTGAAAAAGGGGTGATGACCATTAATCAATACTGCTTTTTTTTAACTGACCATAATAAAAAAAAGACGAGGGCTGATTCTATTCCAGAATATCTGTCCTCATCTGTACCACTCAAGCATTTCACAAAACTAGCATTTCTGTTATGTAATTGATGTTACAGTAAGTATGCAGGATACATATTATGACTGTGAAACCTATACTGCTAAGTTTGTCTGTTTAACTGTAATACTTGTTAATAAAGATACATTTCTC
The DNA here is from genome assembly GCA_026901105.3 of Galaxias olidus. Lineage (NCBI taxonomy): Eukaryota > Metazoa > Chordata > Actinopteri > Galaxiiformes > Galaxiidae > Galaxias > Galaxias olidus. The sequence continues at coordinate 91,047 of JAPMUY010004113.1, read as the reverse complement.
AACATACATATGCCATTAAGATTACATAGACATTTCAGACTGGTACACACCATGGGTTTTATTTATTATCCAGCATCAAACAATGCACACATTCCCATCCTTTCCACCCAAAACATTTATTTACCATTCAGCCACTGACAACATATTCCTGCTGAGGACGTTCTCTAATTCAACGTGGCATACATAAGCTTTCTCTCTCTCTCTCTCTCTCTCTCTCTCTCTCTCTCTCTCTCTCTCTCTCTCTCTCTCTCTCTCTCTCTCTCTCTCTCTCTCTCTCTCTCTCTCTCTATCTCTCTCTCTGTCCCTGCAGAGGGAGTACCACGTGCGATGGGAGCAGTTTCTCGACCTTCTAACTGAGACGGAGGTGATGTTGTTCCCTCTTTAGGGAGCGGGCTCCTACTGTCAGGCGGAGAGACGTCCTGGGACCTGAAATGCACTCCCAGAGTCCCAGAGGGGGGGAGAGAGAGAGAGAGAGAGAGAGAGAGAGAGAGAGAGAGAGAGAGAGAGAGAGAGAGAGAGAGAGAGAGAGAAAGAAAAGAAAGAAAGAAAGAAAGAAAGAAAGAAAGAAAGAAAGAAAGAAAGAAGGAAGGAGACTTCAATCACCATTTATCACTCATTTATTCATTTACTCACTCACTCACTCACTCACTCACTCACTCACACACTCACTCACTCTGACTCGGCCTCTAGATCTCTAGTGGGACCTAAATGCTCTCTACCTGTCACTCCCTCTCAATCTGTCTCTTTCTCTCGATCTATCTCTCTACCTTTCTCCCCTTTTCTCTGTCTCTTTCCCCTCCACAAACGGTTTTTTTTCAGCCACAATTAGATCTCTTTTATATCCAGTTCAGAACACACGGGGGAGGTGAAATACTTTGATGCTTTACCACACCATAAGAAGAAAACAAACCATTAGCATCACAGAGGTCCCTTCTGGTTTTCTGAGAAGCCTCACAGTTCTGTCTTCTTGTGTGTCCTGTCTGAGGGAGAGTGGGCAACAGTCACTGAGGCCTCAAGCAGAGCCAGCACAACCTAGAAACACACTATCACAGGCAAAATGCTAACAATTCCTCGCTCTCCCGGACACAAGAGGAATGTTTTATGCGGGGAGGTTTTATGGGAGACGGACTATCTCCGGATTGGTCCGTCAGCGGATGAGTGATGGGGGGAGGGAACCAATGAGAAACAGGTGGCAGATCTGTATGAAGGGTATGGCCAAGGAGAAAACAGAAGGAAATACAACACCACCACATACACAATACATACAACACAAAGATACAATATATTGGTTAACGTAACGGTCTCCTATCTGTTGATGAATCGTATAGCCTCACAGGCAGGACGGATGTCTCTCTGCTCCAGCAAAGCGCTGCTGGAAAAACCTTTGTCATGGTTTATTTAACACAGAGTCATTCTGATTAGGGAGCTGGATGGATCCTTTCAGAGGCACAATGATGGTTCAGGTCTGACAGAAGCTTCTAGATTGATGGGACAAGGAGAGGCAGGTACCACATCGGCGACGGTGTCCTCAGAAACCTGGTTCAGTTCTCTAGTCTAGAAGGACATCCGCAGTGTAGCGGCTACATTTGCCAGTCTTTTCAACTGCCGCTTTGGGCGCTGAGTAGCCGAGACTATTGTTTCTGACGCGTGTCCGCACGCACCCTGATCTCCTGTAAAGTTTTCAACTTTGACCTTCTCTTTAATGTGCTGTACTGTAAGCGTTTGGCTCTTACACACAGTTTGATCATACATGACTTACTTTACATAATGCTATAGTCAGACACTCCCGCCAGCATCCACAGCGTACACGTTTGTCTTTAGCATTAAGTGGAAATATCTTTTTTTTTTCGTTATGAATTGCAGTACATGTTTAACTTTCAGTACTAGTCCCAATGTCAAACTCATGTATATCACTCACTTGACTTACCGTTTTCTCTCTCTGTCTGTCTTTAAACATCTTTCAATCCTTTCTGTGGCCCATGGAATAAACACACACACACACACACACACACACACACACACACACACACACACACACACACACACACACACACACACACACACAAACAGATCGACACCCTTCTTCAATATCTGCAGTTGCTGCGATCAATGGAATCTATTGACACTGCCTAACGCAGCAGACGCTTATGGGGTTTGTTCAGTCAGACGGGCTTGACCGGCCGCCATCGATCTCAGAGCCCGAGCCTCTAATGTCAATATGGCCTCTCTCTCCCGGCTCTGTCACCGAGGTAGAATCTGTCTGTTTTTTTTCCTTCAAATAAAAGAATCTTCATTGATCAGCGTGGCCGGGTGAGCAGGTGGCTCTTCTCTCTCTCGTCCAGCGTCCCACAACAATCTGAGACACGGGTCTGAAAATGTTAGGACAGGAACTCTCATGGCTCGCTACATCCTTCCGTCAGGCGACGAGAGAACCCGCCAGAGGACACATCATCGATGACCCGCTGTCATCGGCTTGAAAAGGCACTTTACCCCCCCCCCCCCCGCTCCCTCGCTCCCTCCCACCTCCCACCCAATAAGACCACAAAAGCACCAAATTGTGACACTTTACAAGCTTTCTGACAGAACGGACACGGTCTTCCTGAGAGCTGTTTCCAAGAACAAAGTTATTGGTCGGTGGCATTTCAGGACAGGCAAAAGGTCAAAGTGCATTTAGGGTAATATAGCGAGTGTGGACAGCTCGCACGGGGAAAAGGAAAGGCTGTTAAGTGGTTTGCATTATCCCACTTGTCTCACCGCCGAAGCTGCTAAATATTCCACATCAGACGAATTCGACCAATCAGCAAGGGGCTGGGCAGAATGCCACTCAGTGTATGAGGAAGCTCGCGGAGGAGAGAGAGAGATTGGAGTGGGACTTTTTTTTTTACATTCATAAAGTAATGAAACATTCATGTCACTGGAAACAACCGCTGAGCAGTGTTTCATATTTGTTTTTGTAGCTATCTACATTTTGAATATTCATAAGCAGGAAGAAAGCATTGTATTGTAAGTAGGAGTGCAACTGTAATTGAATAAGCCGTTTACAAGCCTATTACATTAAATGGGGGTGCGGTCGCTGAAGTGTTATGAGATGAGCTGGACACATTTATTCTGGTCTCAGCATGCAAATGCATTTTAATAGACTAGGGGGGAATTCAACATTTTGCAAATGTAATTGTAATTTTAAACAATTATCATACCTAATGTATGCAAAACGATGCTCACAAAAAATATTCACCCAGTTTATTACTCCTTTCAACCATACAAACCGTGAGTTTCAGATTCTGTACAGTAATCATCTTTTTGTTGAAATAAAATGTGAATCAGCGCCCATTTCGTTATCATCCACTAGAATACACACCATGAAAAGGGCTTTATAGACCACAGCAGGGTCCCAATTGTTGTTTTAAAACGTGTGAGAACCCTTCTCTCCCTTCCCTTCAGGTAAATTTAGCACTATTGTAGCCACATAAGTTGCGTATGAAATGAAAGTACTAAACATAGTCTTTCTGCCTGTGGACATGCTGGATGTAGTGGACACGCCGGTCTA
>JAPMUY010004113.1:77500-82500 GCA_026901105.3 Galaxias olidus | reverse complement strand
GTCTTTAGTTTGCATCCCTTGTGTCACAGTGTGGTGTCTTTCTGTGGGTCTGCGTAGTTTATTGGTTTCACCTGTCGATTGGTTTCACCTGTCCTCATCATTTTGTACACCTGGGTTCTTGTCGTTGATTGGTTCTTGGTGTTTTAGATTTGGTTCTTGGTGTTTTTGGATTGGTTCTTGTTTTTGATTGGTTCTTGGTGTTTTAGGTTTGGTTCTTGTCGTTGATTGGTTCTTGGTATTTTAGGATTGGTTCTTGTTTTTCATTGGTTCTTGGTGTTTTAGGTTTGGTTCTTGTCGTTGATTGGTTCTTGGTGTTTTAGGTTTGGTTCTTGTCGTTGATTGGTTCTTGGTGTTTTAGGTTTGGTTCTTGTCGTTGATTGGTTCTTGGTGTTTTAGGATTGGTTCTTGGTGTTTTAGGTTTGGTTCTTGTCGTTGATTGGTTCTTGGTGTTTTAGGATTGGTTCTTGTCGTTGATTGGTTCTTGGTGTTTTAGGTTTGGTATTTAAGTCCTGTCTTGTGTGTTTGTCCTCGTGGATTCATTGTTATGTGTTTTCTCTGCCTTCTTGCGTTCCTGGTTTTTTAGATTAAATCTATTTTTCCACCGTTCCCCTGCACCTGGGTCTACTCATCTCTTAGCCAGTTGTGACACCTTGGCCCTAACATTTACAATGTATTTCAAACTTCCTCTTATCAAACGCCCCTCTATTCTCACTGCTCCATTGCCGTAGGCCTACATGCATGCGGATAGCCTCCTTCTAATATTCAATGATTAATATGTAAAATATCAACAGGCAGTGCTCTGTGATCCTTACAGGCATGTTGAACATGAAACGGCCTCTGAAAGTTACCCGTGTTTAATCACGCCATTAGAATTAATTGAGTGTAAAGGCGGAAAACTAGCGTGACTTAATACGCTATCTGAATTAGCAGGGCTTTTTAATGATGCATAGCTAGTGAGTGTACTCTTAGGACAACAATTAGCATCAGGTAAAGAACCTCTGTTCACCTTGTCACCACCTTTTAGAAGTGGCTTAATCAAGCTGCTTCAGCGTTCAGATAGCTATGCTCAAGCTGACAGCCAGAGATTATACACATCATAGAGGACGTTTGATAGACAAAGAGAAGCATCTTCACTCAAACCTTCATTTCTTAAGGAGGATGCAACATGTAACCTGATTGATAACATCAGGAATCAATTGGCTGATTGGCGGGAAATTCGGTTGGTAAACAGTAGGCCTAAATGGTACAGTTAAAGCAGGACCACAGTTGATCTTAAATCAATGTCAAAAAACTGTTTTAGAGGAATTACTTTTTACATGGATTAGAATTAGTCCTCCAACTTGCTTTATTTAAATGTGGTTCGGCACGGCAACAAAGTAATGCTAGTAAATGTACAGCAACCAGACGGACATTGTAGTTCACAGGGAGCAAACTAAATCACGTGTCAGTTTGGTTTGAGGACAAGCTAAAAGACCACATGGAATCAAAGCAAGATGTTTGTGGGAGCAATTAAATATCCCCATGTGGATTGAAATACCAACTACATTATCATTAATAAACCATTACTATAACCTACACACTAAAATTCAATGGCACTAATATTAGAGTGACAGTAATGAATAGCTGTTTTATTAATGGTTAAAACAGGGGTTGGCAAAGGTTTACTCGGTACAGATTTAAAAAGGTCAAGTACATGTGAGTCCTGACCCGAGTGCTGTGCTCCTATACTGGCACGAAATGTCTCCATTAGTTAACTAGCGTGAATTAGACACACAAATTATTCATCAGCGTTCATCAGTCATCAGAGGGAAGAAAAAAAAACAGTATAGTGCTTACTGGAGGTTAATGCACTAGCCAACTGAGAGCTTAAATTATTACTAATTTCAAAGGAAATATTGAACGTGGTTGACCGTTTCTCCATCATCTCAAGTGGTCAGCAGCCATAAACTGACCGTGCATTTATAAAAAGAAAAAGTGCTACCGTTGTGGAAAAGGTGGGTAGGCCTGGTTATAGCATTCTACGTGCTCGGTTTGGGGGAATTTCAGATAAGGTGGTGAATAGTAGATTGCTTTTTAATAAATCGCGTGTGAAGCGTTTCTAAAAGACGATTTTCAGTTCGTGGGCCTCTGCAGATGGATATTTGATATTTATATATGTGTGTGTGTGTGTGTGTGTGTGTGTGTGTGTGTGTGTGTGTGTGTGTGTGTGTGTGTGTGATTTTACTATTGCTCCTGTGTAGTGTATCAAGGCCATGATGTAAGACAAGGTTAACAGAATCTGTGGCCAAGTTACATCTTGTCACAGTGTCTATTTTTACTGATATGAGTTTCATGACTGTGTTTATCTCCATTCCTTTTAAATTTACTGATATCATGTCAATCTATGCTGTAGAAGAGCTGTCTTATGGGTTCATAGCATATGCAGAAATGTATCCGTGTACTTTAAACAGACGTTGATGCAAAGCATAAGATTGATATGAAGCTATAGTGTTTCTGCTTAAAAATAATTATAATGTCCGACCTAAAAAGAGTCTTATTGATTGAACTGACTTTCTTGTGAAAACACTGAACATAAGAGACATAGAAAACAAAACATAATTATATTTTCATTTCAAATGACAACTATCCTATAGGCCAGTTTGATAGAATAAAAATGAATACGTTTTGTCAAAGGAAAGTCTCCAGGTCTATTTTTCTTGTTAGGAAAAGAAAAGAAAAAGGACAGTGTGTGTTTGATAATCTCAGACCGCCTCAATCCCACTTTCAGGCTCTCCTCCTCTTCTTGGTCTCGTCACCACCAAGTGCCAACAGCATGCCCGGACATGTTTCTCTCATTGACTTCCACCAAACAGTGAAGGCCGGGGCCAAAATAATTTGTATCTGTTCAATAAAACATTAAAGACCATCATGCCATGTCCTGCTCTCTCCCTCTCTCCCTCTCCCCCACGTCTCCCCTGCTCTCCATCGCTCTCCCCCACGTCTCCCCTGCCCTCTCTCCCTCTCCCCCACGTCTCCCCTGCTCTCCATCGCTCTCCCCCACGTCTCTCCTGCTCTCAAAGGTCTTGTTAATGTTTCAAAACTGCACATAAGACAGAGCAGCCAGACGATTAATTTGAAAGATACCCACAGGGCAGCTCCAGGATTCTTTTTTTTTCTTCTTCTCCTGACTCTTCTTGCTTCTGTAGTGTTAACACCTTAGCTTTCTTCAGAGAAACGAGAGTGGAGGGTTGGCAGGACAGCACGGGGAGGGGGAAGGGGGGGGGGGGGGGGGAGAAGGGAGGGCGAGGGCAAGAAATGGTACAAAGTGTACCCTCCAGTCATGTAGCAGATCTCTCTTTAAAAAAAAAACGCCTTTTAATGTGTGCAATATGTCGAAGCAAGATGGGTTAAATGCTTTTAATGCAATAGTTTTTACCTGTAAGAAGTGTGAGACGCCAGAAATCCACACTCAGGGGCATTGCACCTTTTTTCACCTTTATGATAGTCTAACCTGTTTTTGGCCTTTTTAGTCGTCTCTAATAAGATCTGAAGATTAACTAACCACAGCCTTTATCCCTTTCTAATAGATTGAAGTATATCCTGACATGTTATGTGATGTAAGTCATATTCATATCTCGTACGGCCTGAGTTGCACTACTTTGGAAAGAAGGTAGTTTATATGCATGTTGGATCTATTCAACTAGATTAGATTCAACCCTCGTGTGCAGGTAAAGATGTTCTTTGAACATTTTATGCTTTGCTTGCTGACTCGTGCAAAAGTCTCCTGACCAGTCAATCTAAGACGGCGCATAAAAGCCAACCAACTGCAGAAAAATGCTTCTTTATGCATTAAATGGTTCTTCAAGTGGTCAATAGCCTTAAAAAGTCTAATGATTTCTCATCAAGGCTTGAATGAAGCGTAAAACCATCTTTTGAGATATTGACTCAATGTGCACTGCGTGGAGCAGAAGACTTTCTGTCTTTATGTAAAAGCTGACCATCAGGTTCTTGTATAGCCTTGGCCTTCAAACTCATCCTAAGTGCTGAGCTATGAAAACTAATGCTGTGTGCATTCATTTCAGATTAATAGTTTACGCTCAGGCGAATAAATGATTTATTTATACTCATTAATAATTTGATCAAAATATCCCAAAGCAGTTTTTGCCTCATTGTACATCAAGTATGCCAGATCAACCTCTCATTTATGTTCAAATATCACACCATGTCTCTGTTGTAAATATGTACACTGGTCCTACCACTTATTTATTTTACAGAATCTGCATTTTAATATTTAATTTTTCCCGGGCATAAAGTCCTATTTGTCTATTTGAGTGCGCGATTCTATGAAATAAAATATCAGAAGTATAATTTACAGCCAACATATTGGAAGTCATGAATCCTTTACACAGGAAACAGACCTAGTGCATAATGCTGCAGCCTAATTCTGGAGCTGGAGCAGTGCAGGGATGCTTTAAAACAGTAAACTGCTCACATCTCCATGTTTCTAAAGGGCTTGTGACAGCATAGTAGAAGCTGACTGCTGCAGGGAAAAAGCAGGCTCCCACCATATGCTGCAGAAACCTGCCGACGCTCCCTAAAGCCATGGACTGATTGTGCAGGGCGTTAGGAAATATTTCCTCTTAATCATGATGAGGCTGGGAAGTGAAGTGATGCTGGTGACATTAGCAACCAATACAAGCTAATCAATTAACCTATGAACTATGAGTGGAATGATTTCCTTGGGCTATCACTGACCACCTGAAAGCTTCATCAAATTCATTTTAAACAGGCCCATAAAATACGATGAGTTAATTCAAACAATGATAAGTAATGAGACCCCATTTAATCATAACCAATGGACTATTACGTAATCAGTATTCATCCCCTAGTTATTTATCTGTCCATCAGAAACTATTTAATTTCACTGATCGATAAGGTGCTAAACAAGTGTGTGTGTGTGTGTGTGTGTGTGTGTGTGTGTGTGTGTGTGTGTGTGTGTGTGTGTGTGTGTGTGTGTGTGT